>JZKD02S0086917.1:0-25047 GCA_000966675.3 Picea glauca | reverse complement strand
CTAAACCTAGCCATTGATTGCCAAAGAAACATCAAGTGACATGAGAGAGCCCTCTCTGAGTTGAGTAGGCTAGTAACCATCTATAAAGTTGGTTTGTAGGTTACCTTTGTCGTTTGTTTATCAACCAAACAAATTAACAAAGTGCTAACATGGCCAACCAAGGTTGATTATTCTGAGGGGAGTTTCCCCTTTCTTCATTATGATAATTTCTATCCTCCATGTCGTCTGATTCTGAAGCTGAGTGTTCCTAGTTAAATCCTTCCTCGTTGGATTCAAAATAGTCGAACTCAAATCAATTACTAGCTGGTGTTTCAGGAATTAGATTGAGGGGATGTTCAATCTCGATGAGGGAGAAATCTATCAGGTCTTCTACTGTGTGAACAAAAACCTGGTCGGGGTTGTCAACCATTGGTCTGCTTACTTGTTTTCTACAAGGAAGTAAAAGATCTAAGGGTACTGCTCCAATTTGTCGGGCGTACACTCTTGTGATTCTTCTGAACTGGTTCAACTCTTCGTGGGGAAGAGCATAACATATTTCAAGTAATAAATGTTCTTCCTCTTTCTGGGGTGAGTTACTCGTTTCAAGAGTACTTAGTGTGTGTGGGTTGTCTTGAGAATGACTAGCCATGCATGTGGGCTGTTTTGAATCTACAAGATGTGTCAAATATTATATCAGAAATATTGTTAGGCATCCATTCATTAGGCCCTCCTTCTAGTGCCAATTTTTTTGAGGGTCCTAAATTCATTTAACTCACCAGTATGAACCAAACCTGCCACCGAGGCCCAATTAGACTCTGCAACATTTGATAGTGGAATGGTTCTCCAGATCTGTCGATCCAACCGAGTAATCGATGGGCTTTAAGTAGTGATTGATAAAATGTCTTCTTATGAAAGTTCCTTCTTAGGTTTAAATTTTCTCTTTTGTATTTTCTTTTACTAGGTGGGGATGGTAAAAAGATATGTGATGGTATAAACTAGTTGGTAAAAAGGGGAATCTTAAATATTGGGCTAAGCTTGGGATAACCCTCTTGCTCAAGCATGAAGACACATATTTTCACACCTGTGACAAGCCTAGTAATAATACATAAACTTGTTGGTATTTTAATTATTGACTAAGATACAATTATCGAAAGAAAACATAAATGCAATAAAAGATGGAAAGGAAATTATTTTCCTTAGCTCTAATCACTAATCACACATTAACACAATGATTTTCTTTCCACCATTAAATACAAGAAATATAAAAATATCAAATCAACTAACTTATCAATAGATTCATAAACTCTTACTCGTTACAATATCCATTCATGAAACAAAGTCGGAAGTAGTTCCTCCTCAAATCTAGTCACACATGCTTTTGATGACTAACAAAATTTTGTCTCCGGTCTTGATTAGGACTTATCAATTTAGGTATTTCCAAAATAGTTATTTACAATTCCAAAAATGAGAGTCTTTTCCAAAACCATCGACCCTTTATAAAAGGTCGATCCTCTTATTTATAACAAATCATTAACTAAAAATAACTATCAAAAGTGTAATCTAAGTAAGACAAAACATCGCCACATGACGCTTCCATCTCTCTATATTTTAAGAGTCATCAAATGGTTTCATTGAATTGGATGAATCTTCTCATACTTTTACCATTTCACAAATATTTCCTTGCATGTGTCCGCATACGAGAATCTGTGTTGGTCCACCGGGGCTGAAAGGATCTCCTTTACTTATACTGCCCATGCCCGATACTTGACCTTTTTGACACTTAACTGTTGTAATATTGTTAGAGCCTTGATCGGGTGCTCCATGAACTATTGTACTTGTCTTGGAGCCATGTTTTCCACCTTTGTTATCTATGGAGTCCACACCGAGTCTTGTTCTACATGTTGTTTGACTATGTCATGCAAGTCGACAAAGTCCTCGGGTGAGACAAATTCTGGGAGACCGATGTCTTTCATCTCCCAATTAATATTGACCCAACTTCTTTCATAATCGACCCATTTCTCTTGAATCTCTCACTGACGTTCTTGGGCCATTTTCACTTAGTATTCGACCTCTTTCCTTATCTAATCTAGGTTGTTGTCCCTCATCACTCGAATGTTGTGCTCTTCAGTGTCTCATCCCTTTTTAATCGCGCTTATGTAATCGATTCTCTCCACTACTTGGTGGGCCTTCTCGTACCATATTTCCACATCTTTGCAGAATTCTAGTGCCATAAGAGTGTCTTCCTGGAAGTCGGCTATCCCTGCAGTAAAAATGTGTTATTCATTTGTGAATTTGTTGTAGGCATCTTGGAATTTGCTTCTCAAAAATATCCTGGCCTGTGTGGAGTCCTGATAGTATTTCTTCAAATGACATAGATGCTTTAGCTCCTTTAGCATAGTCGCGAACTCCTCTTCATATTTACTTTCCCTATCTAGAGTGGCATCTATGATCGCCATACCTACGTCGATAAGCTCAGATGACTTGGCATGCTCTGTGATGATCAATTTCTCCTCTGTAGTGATGAGGATCGAACTTCCCAACATAAGATTCCTTTTTTTACTGGTTCTCTTCATGATGGATTTACTCTTTCGATCGTAGGAAATTGCTTGTATATCAAATACCTCATCAACAGGTTCGAGGATTTGTTGTTCTCCCCAAGTAAGAGTGTTTCCTAGGCTCCCGACGATGTATATCTGTTCAAGGATGGGTTCCTGAACCTCTTCTGTATGTGCCGATGGATTGGCCTCTGGTTGTTTCTCATTGGGTGGTAAGGCACTGACCAAAACTGAGAAATCAAGGGAAAATTTGGTACTTACTTGGTAATCGGCTGTTGAGATGTCGATTTCCTGTTGTGGAATTTATTCTTCTTGTTCACCCGATCCTAGCCCATCCCTCGAGCTCTCCATTGGGGTTCCTAGTATGTTGAGTGGCTCAACATCCAAGGAAGTTTCTACCTCATGCTCAATCCGGGGACAACTCTGAATTAGAGCATCGAGAACAGGGGTGGATGCTCCCTCGGGTTCTTTCTCCTCTGCAATTTGCACTGGAGTGACCAGAGACAGCTCTGAAGTCTCCTCATCATCATAGATGGTTATCAAATCGAAAAATATATTTGGTACACTTGTTCTCCCTTATGTCCTTGCTATCTCAGGCTGGGTTGAAATTTCCCCTGGTGATTTGGTCTGCGGTGGTGGAATCTCAGGGCTTTTTGACTCGGTGATTTATTCAAGTCGTATCATCTCTAGGTCACTTGGTTCCCCTCGGATTTCGATTGGGTCATCGATGGGAATCCTCATCATTTCTATCAGATCAAGGTCATATTTCAATTGATCAATGATCCTTCATGCCCCTTCTATCAAGAGTAATCCCCTTCTCTGTGCCTCTATTGTCTCTATCGCTTTGATTTCTTCCCTAACCCTGAGGGCCTGTTGAGACGACTACTCTATTGTTTCCGTATGTTCATCCATGCTCATGGCTTTGAATCTGGTCATGTTTGGATTGGCCATTCTCTGAACCACCTCATCCTGGTCCTGGGTGCACTCTATGAAAATCTCATCCTCAAACTGATCATGAACAGATGACCAACATGACGATACCTGTGAAGCATGTTGGAGGACCAAGACTTTAGGTTTGTGCTTTTAGAATCGGCCTGTCGGGAACCTGAGTTCAAGTTGACACAGTCCCTCTAGTTTGGCTTGAGCAATATCTTTCACCAGATAAAACCCTATATGAAAGTTGTAGGGTATTAAATCTCACTTCTTGTCCTTGACCACTGTGGTGTTGTATCCCTGCAATATAGTCTGATAACAGATTTCCCCCACCATGAGCCAGTATGGGACATGAGCAGGTAGGAGATGTGGTGCTCTAGTGGCCACGAACACCACATCTCCTACCTGCTCATGTCCCATACTGGCTCATGGTGGNTATAGTCTGATAACAGATTTCCCCCACCATGAGCCAGTATGGGACATGAGCAGGTAGGAGATGTGGTGCTCTAGTGGCCACGAACACCCTGATGTAGGTTGATCATTTGTCTAATTATCAATGGCCTACTTTTTCTACCATTTTTTAGCTGCTACAGATTACCTTGGGCATTCCTCCTTAAAAATAATAAAATGAATACGAGCAATGAATTCATCACAGATGAGTGCATAATATTTCTTGTACCTCTTCTCCCATAGTATGCTGAAGTAGACGTGGATTGGGAGCTCCGCAACATGCCAGCTTAAATTCATGTCGGTGAAGACATTCTTTGCGCACATGACATCGAGCAGGTACGAGGCCATGTAGAAAGTGGGTGCCTCCCCTTCTTTCGACGTCTGAGCCTGCTATACACAGATGCTTAATTTCTTTGAGATTATCGCTCCCCAATTGAAGTTTCTCCTGGAGATCGCCATTGTGTATGCCAACGACATCCATGCTTCCGAAAAATTGGAGCAATCATTTTCTCCATATAGTCAGCAGATGAGAGCCATCAAATAAATGTATGGCTCTCTAAGGTTAATCGTCTCGTACCATCTATTTCTCCGATTAGTGAACTTCTTGTCTTCTTTCCACCATTAGGCCATCAATCAGCTGGTGTCATGGAATTCATACAAATTCACCATGAATTCTGTGTTGAGCCGCTCCTATGGGTCCCTGATCTTGTAGTATTTTTGGACTTCTGTCGGGAGGAAAACTCCGACACATCCACCATTATCATCGTTGATCAATCGTTTATTCCCGTCCATATGGTCGATGATCCATTTCATAACCTCTATGCGAGGGAAAATGAGGGTTCTGCTTGCCACCATGTGTAAATACAACCGTCGGATGTTCAGAAAAACCTGGTCATCGAGTGCCCTCACGTCTGGGTCATTGTTTAGGATATACTCTGGGTATTCTTCTCGGATAATTCTATTGAAGAGATCCCCCAATTGTGGGAGCATTACCTTGGATCCGGTGCTTGCCTTTGTATCACCAAAGACCGGAGGCTGGAAAAAATCTTTCTTTCTTGTTGTTTTGATGTCAGGCTCTGCGCTAGGAGCGTAATCCAACTACCTTGCAGTCCCCGGAGAAGAAGATTCACCTATCTCAACTTCTTTCAGCTTTGGTGCTCTCAACGAGTGTCTGGTGGTTGGATTTCATGGTGACATCTTACCTGCAACTATAACATAGTTTATAGTCTGTGCCAGAAAATTGCGTACACATATATAAATTATAACCAACGAATTAACAGACTTGGATACATACCTCTGAAGCTTGTTAAACCTAGTTTTGATAATCAAAGGGTCAGTACAGTCTCGAGACACTCACTTTGCTCCTTTGGATTCTTTGGAATTCAACTTATGCGCATAATGAATTTGATCAAAACTGTTCTAGAGATTTAAACAGAGATGAACTTACCTTGTCGCATCAACCATTAAATTCGGGTTATGAGTGTAATTTCATCAAATCCACAGCTAGATATTTAGAGATGTTTAAACTTAATTTCATTGTGGGTTGACGGCGCGGGCGTGAGTGGTAATGTGTTCTATCGGTGATTTCAAAATGTTATTGCCTAATCGACACATGAGGTAGAAAATAATGTGGGATCAGGCATTAAATGGTCTATTAAATGTCCAAATACGATCATATCTTATAACACAAACATCCCATCATTTCTCTATTCTAGTTGGTGGATCAGGGGTCAGGATTATGCTTCAAACATTTTCATTGATATCTCCTTGCAAAATCTCCGATGCTAATCGATCTTTCTGAACAGAGCTGATGCGGAAAATATTCTTAGGGTCACGACTAAGAATCAGGGAATATAAAAATAACTCGGGATAAAACTAATTTGTATGGCCCCCTTACATGGTAAACACACGTGGCATTCGAGGCGAGTGACTTCATTTTCTCGTTTTAATTGGTGTCAAGACCTTCTTTAAGACATACGTTATACAACCCAATCATATCTTGTCGACAACTAAAAGTGTCGAGGTTCGGCGATCAACGATAAACTTACCCAAGTGCTCTCAGATCAGCTCTCTCAAAAAAGTCTCGGTGCCCAAAAGCATCGGGGATCAATGATCGGTGATAATTTTATCGTAGGCAAAAATGATTGTTGTAACCTTTATGGATTTCCTTGATCCCGATGAAGCGCATCGAGCATCGGCTATCGATGATTTATTTACGTCCTTTGTTAATGTATGTCCTTCTCATAATTCATTGATGCTGATGAAGATCGATGCTCGACGACTATTGTTTTGTGTGGCTCCTTCACTTGCTTGAATTTTTCCGATGCCAATCCTGAGCATGTTAGGTGCAGTATTCAACTGTTGATTCTTAATTCGGGTGTCAAGGTTTTTTCAGAAATGAGTTTTAACAAATTTAACAAACCTGACTAGGTGATAAGAAACATGATAAACAAAACAAAGGTAAACCATTTCCCAAAGTGAAAACAAGTCAGTGGGTGAAGAAAACAAGTGGTACCCAAAAAGTCACAAAATTTGATAAGGCTTTTAGGGTGTGTTGAGTGCTCAACAGAATGGTACTAAACAAGGGCATGGAATGGTGTTTTCCTAGCTACTTGTGCAAATCCTCCTAAAATTCCTACTAGTGGAGGAGCCATTGGGTGAATTGGGGGTCCTGCACCTCTCAACCTTGGACATTCAGTGGTTGTATGACCTTCAATGTAACAACTAGTGCACCACACCTGCAATCGACCTACTTTGGGAAGGGTCAACTCTTGTATCTTGTTAGTTAGCACACATATATGGCCTTGTAGTTGCGAAATATTATTGTCTTCAGTCGGTTTCATAACCCGCAAGCTTCTGGGATAGCCAACCATTGACTCAATTTTCATTGCTTGTTCCAATGATTCTCTCAAAATAGTTTTCCTTTGTTGAGTCAATGGGATTTGATTCAATGGTAAAAATCCCTGAATAAACCATTCCCTCTGATTATTTTTCATGAATTGGATTGGACAACTTCCTAATAGCATCTTTGAATTGTTGATTGTACTCCCATGCAGATTCATCATCTCTTTTCTTTATTTCCTACAACTCAGAAAGAACTTGTTGCTCTAACTGAGGTAACCAGAACTCCGTTAGAAACTTCTGCTTCACCTCGATTAGAGAGAAATGTTTCCCTAGATCAATATATTTCATATACCATTTTAAATATCAACCCCTCAAGGTAGTCTGAAACTCAAGTAGTTTTTCCGCATCTAGCATTCTGCGAGACTTCCACATGGCTTCACAGAGAAACAAGTGTTTCTCAAAATCCCCATCCCCTTTTCCCCAAAATTCAGGGTATTAGGTGAGGGGTCCTGCATGTTGATTCACCATTAGAATACTTGGCGTTCCTATTAGAATGAACCCTGAAGGTCCTGGTTGGGTTATAAATGAACTACTTAATATGCTCCTGCTACTACTACTTCTTGAAAATTTTGGACTAGAAGGGTTATAAATAGAAGAATTAACAGAAAGATTGATTGTGGAAATTACTAGAGTTTCATAGGGTGTCATGTGATAAGTTGCACGAGGTTGGTTCCTTCATCTGGAGAGCATGGTTATTGAATCCGAGGGGTCATATTTTCTTGAAATATTCCTTCTACTTCATCGTGTAGCCCAATAGCTTTTGTCATTACGAACTCATATTCTTTCGTAACCCCTTCTAAAGTATCGACTGAGGAATCTTCTTAAGAGGCAACACATATTCTTCCTACTTCGTTTGTTTCTCCTAAGGTTCTTGTATCTTGTCGAATTCCTTCAAAACCTTCACTACTCTCACCAAACCTTTCCTTCAACCATAGACAGGCTATCCTTCCACGTCTCTACAACTCTCACAACTTATCTAATTCTTTTCTCTGACTACTATCAAAATCGGTCTCTTTCTATGATTGATCAAGTCTTTTCATTACTTTTCATATATAGTTTCTCCACCTCTTTTTTGTAGCCACAACCCTCTCTACTGCTCATTCATATCTTGCATTCCTCTCTCATCGACCCCCCATCTCTAGAAATTCCTTTATTAACTCATGAACCCTTCCCACAAATCACCTCCTCCCGAGCGCAGGGGTTTACACTACCATACCCAGTGACTGAACATGTAACATACCTTCTTATGCTAACAAAATATCAATCCAAAGAGTGATTTCTCGTAACATTCTTCCTTTGGATCCTTCGTGGAATACAACCTCTAATTTCGAATAAGGATGGTGGTTCTCCATAGAAAAATCAATGATATAGCTATGCAAAATAGTCTTACCCAAAAATCCACATCGCAAGAGATCTTATGATCTAACTGGTTAAGAGATGCTAAATGCTCAGGGATCTAGTGATATCTTATTTTTACTTGATATTTAAACTCTAGATCTTCTTGCAGGCGACCCAATCACTAAAATACCTCTTTAGGAAATATGACCCAAAATATCTCATACTGGTCACTCGCAGGTTCTAAATAAAAGATAACACTCTCTACAACCATACAGATTTTGTGTTGCAACTCGACTTCTTTTTGTATGAATGCATTACACTTCCTTTCCCACCAATTCTCAACATCATATTTGAAGATCCCAAGAGGCGTCCTTATTGGAGTAGGACATTTTGGGTAAGTTTTTGGAATCACACAGGAGAAAACCACGTGACAAGTCAACAAAGGAGCATCATGCATGGAAGACAATTAGTGCAGATTCAGGAGCGATCTCCTAGAAGATGGAAATTAGTTAGAAGTAGTTAGACCTTTTGGTCCATTTTGTAATAGGATAAGCCCTAGTATCAATGTATACATATGTATGGGTTTTGGGTAGAAAAGAGGGTGGAAGTTTGAGTGATGAGTGAGGATTGCTGATTAGCAATGATTAGAGGAATTTTGGGCAGAAATGATATATCTTATTTGAGTGCAGTATGCACCTATTGTAAGAACTGAATATGAATGAATAATATAAGAAGCAAGTCATTGTGGATGTAGCCCAGTTTAGGGTGAACCACATTAAATTCATGTGTTCTTATGTGTTGGTTTAATATGTTTAGTATGCATATGTAATAGATTCTTATGAGTTGATATGAATATGTATTTGAGGGTTCCATGAACATGTTGAATGGTTAAGTAAGATGAATCTGTTATACATTATTATGTTGTTATTATTTCACGCACATGGTATATTACAAGTTGAAAGAATGTTAAGTTAGAATGAATGTTAGAATGGGTCTCCATTCCCTTCATGACTATGAAATCCTAGTTCATACAGTCCCCATAGGTACCTCGGGTGAGACTTCACCTGCTTTCAAGTGATGTTAAAAGGGATTGTATCTGGGGATTTTTTGGTGAATTAATGTTGAACCCCGGGTCTGCCAACTACGTGCCAACAAATGGTTTTGTTTCCGGGACCGACATATGTGATTGAGAGGGATGTGGAGACCTACTAAGGAGGATATTGGACAATGGTTGGACATGAAGGAGATCGATCTTTTTCTATACAAGAATAAGAATCCACGAATTAGCATAGAGAAATGGCTACAAAGGTATGTGTTTACATATTTTTATGAAATTTTCTTTGTTGATTTCTCAAATATTTTAAGAGAGTGAATCCAGATATTAGTTGAACAGATTGGAATATTTCGTACCGTTGTTCTGAGAAATTGGACTCTTGAGTTAATTAGGAAAGTAAATTATATAAGAAATCGGGTATCACGTGCAATAGATTACTGGATGGAAAGTGTGTTGGGAGGTTACATTACTGAATTTTCCATAGATTGTACTCATTTGTATAGCATTGTTGAAAGGAAATTCTTTAAGGGACTGCATGGAAGATACATAAAGTCACTATCTACTTGGATTAAGATGTTGTTGTGTGAAAAGCGAGTTATGAAAATGGAATTTGATAGCTAATCATCTTCACGCACATCGAGGGACTAGGGGTTGACTAGGGGATGGTCTATGCATAAAGAGGGATGAAAGGAAGGAATGAAGAATGGATGGGTTGAGGATGTCAAGAGAAGAAGAGTATGTGAAAAACAAAGATATTGGATTATTGCGCATTGGTCGAGATTTAGACCGAATAAGAAGAGGATTGTGGCTAAGAGAGAGGGGTAGCATAGTGAGATGGAGGAAAGATAAATTGGTGTAATACTCTTGATCAAAGGAATTCTATGCACATATGAAAATATATGTCATCTCAGTCCAGTAGAAGAATATCCCACTCATATCAAACTCTATGTCAAACCCACAACTCCGTGTGCGTTGCCAAGAATTGAGTTAAGATAAAAAAAACTTTGTGAATTATAGTTATTGAAGGAAGTAAATATAGTAAGAGTAGCAAGAGTAGTGGAAGTAGTATGCTCAGTCAGAATCAATTAGTGTTATCGGGAAATAATACTACATAGAACATGATGGCATGAGTAGATACTACTTTAAGAATGCATGTTTTCCATAGAGCGGGGATAGAGGATCCAGAACAACATTTTTTCATTTGTGAGATAATATGGACTCTGAAGAACATCCAAGATGATGATGCAAAGATTTCTTAGTTGGAAACGATATTTAGAGATTGTGCATTATTATGGTACATGAAATATAAGACTACGACATGTGCATGATAGACTGGAACATTGGCATAGGTAAGTCAAGATCTATCAAAAGTGTTTCAAAAACTTAAGTACGAGTCGTAGTGCATTATAGAGACAAAGGGGATCAAGTAGACAGTGAATGAATCAACGTGGGACTATGATCAAAGATTTAAGATATTGAAGGATCGGTTAACATTCCAAATTCCATATGAAAAACATAGAGAGTGTTTTATTGCAGGATTGTTGTTGCATATATGTTGCCCGTTGATGCAACAAAAGATCGTGTCATAGTCAGAAGCCTTAGAAATTGCTATGAAATTAGAATCATTCTCGATAGGATAAAATGGCATAGGGATGGCTCAAGTACAATAGCAATTAGCAACAATGACTATTCAGTTGCAGGAACTTGCGAAAGATAAAGAAAAGTGTGAGGAAGTTTGGTGTATCACATGTAGAACAAAAGGTCACTGTAAGAATGAATGTCCAACATTTCAACAGTATTTGAATATAGGAGATCTGAATCCATTAGGGGTATGGTGCAAGATTTGTAAGATGATGGTTTATCAACCTACTGATTTCCCGTTGATGCAAAAGTACCAAAGTACCACAAGAAACTTGTTTTGTAACTTTTTCAAGTCTATTGGACATGAAGAGAAGGATTGTCGTGAATTTTATTTGATGAGAGAGCGCACTACAAACTCATATAGAGTCTAGGGAGGAGAATATGAAGGAGGAGCTTCGTAGTAAAATACTCCAAGGGATTATAATTAAGCATGAAGAGGAGGGTTTAGAGGTCACAGAAGAGCAGGATTCAACATAGTAAGAGGACCAATTATATGTTATAATTGTAATCAACCTGTACATTTCACGTGATACTGTCTGAATCCTTGCACGACATGTACGTATTGAAGACAAATAGACCATGCGATGGAAGATTGTCCACACTTGATCACTAAATGGAAAGAAAAGAGGAACACAAATGTACAAATGCTAGAAGTATAAGAGCATGATGAACAACCCAATATAGTAGCGATTACATGTAGAGGAACCATAATCAGAGTTGATGCGATGGATCAAGGAAATAGGATCCACCAGTGGGTTAGGAAAGAATTAGAGCCTATTGTTGGTTGTGGAGCCTAATTATCCTCCTATTTCAAAGGTATTTATTTTCAACCGTCTTTATACCCCATGAAGACTTTACACCCTGAAAGAATGTACACTCCTCCACGCGGGGGAGTGCAGGAGGGCTATCCCCCCTGCGGGGTCCGAGGGAAAGCGGGCCCCTGGCGGGGGTTCGGGGGAAAAGCCCCTTAAGGAAAGATTTCCTTGTAAATGTATATTGTAATTTCATAGTAAATATGGTCCGTTCATTATAAGGTCATGTATTTGACGGTAGAAGTTATGTTAGGGTTTGTTTCCCTAGAGGACAACCCTCTTTTATGAGGGAAATGTATTGCGACTATGTATTATTGAAAATATTGTATTATGAGAGAGGATATTTTGAGAGAAATAAGAGGAAGTTAAAATGGGTGTGTTG
The DNA here is from genome assembly GCA_000966675.3 of Picea glauca. NCBI lineage: Eukaryota > Viridiplantae > Streptophyta > Pinopsida > Pinales > Pinaceae > Picea > Picea glauca. Next base: position 12,999 of record JZKD02S0086917.1, on the reverse strand, counting down.
TAGGTTTTATCCCTTTATTTGATGGATAACAATAAAGGAAGTACCTAGCAATTTCTCTGGTGGACGTATCCCACAATGGGTGAACCACGTATATCTATGTCTCTATTGTATTGTGTATCTTATGTATTTTATTTATGCATTTGTTTTACTTTATTTCTCTGTGATCCTGTTTTTCTAACAACTAGTATCAAAGTGAAAGGTAACTTGTAGGAAAAGAGGGTTCCTGGTTCGAGTGGGAGCAATGACAAAAGATGGAAAGTTTAGGGTCGAGAAATTTAATGGCCAAAACTACCAGTTATGGAATATGTAGATAGAATATTATTTATATTAGAAGGATCTATTCCTACCATTAGGTGGAATAGAAAAGAAGTTGACGACCATGAAGGATGAAGAATGGGAGGTTCTTGACAGAAAGGCACTAGGAATGATACGACTAATCCTAGAAGCATCGATGGCTTTCAATATTTCGAAAGAAAAAACAACGAAGGAGCTGATGGACGCATTGGATAAACTGTATGAAAAACCCTCGGTGTCCAATAAGGTATTTCTAATGAAGAGATTATTTAATATGAAGATGTTAGAAGGTGGGTCTATTGCAGATCATTTAAATGAATTTAATACAGTTACTATTTAGCTAAGTTCTGTAAAAGTGGACTTTGATGATGAGGTCAAGGATTTTCTAATCTTGTGCTCATTTCCAAAAAGTTGGAATGGCTTGGTCATGGTTGTAAGTAACTTTGCTTATGGTTCAAATACTTTAAAACTTTATGATGTTGTTGGTGTTATCCTTAGTGAGGAAATGTGACAGAAAAACACAGGTGAGACATTAGGCAATGGAAGAAAAAAGGATAGAGGAAAGGGCTCAGGGAATTGGCGGGAATTATAGGAAGGGAAGATCCAAATCTAGACTTGGAAAGATAGAGTGTTGGAATTGTGGGAAGAAAGAACATCTGAAGAAAGACTGCAGAGCTCCAAAGAAACAAAGAGATGGATAATAGAAGAAAAATCAGGAAGCAAATGTAACAGGTGATATGTTACAAGATGCTTTGATTCTTTCTGTACATTACATTTATGAGTCTTGGGTAGTAGATTCTGTAACCAAATCACCTGCTAACATTGATGGAGTGTGTAGCTTGGTCAAGTTTGAAGTGGTCGATATAGTGGATGGAAGCACCCCTTACCCAACACTACTTGGACTTGATTGGGACTTTGACAACTAGACTATCATTGAACTGAAAAATAGGTAGATGATATTTGAAGTAGAAGACTTGAAGGTTACTGCGTCGTTGGATCCTACTGAAGGAAGAAGATATGTAGAACTAGTAAAGGAAAAAGAGATCGACAACGTGTATAAAATGACTACATGGATGGACGATTATGTGAATCCTACAACCGATGGTGTACTTAGATGGATGATCTGAAAATTATCTTTTAAAGAGTATGGTTAAGTTTATGCATGAGTTGATTTACCATTTATGAATTAAGAAAAGAAGATTGATGAAAGAATGTTGTAGCCATATAAGAAGTAAAAACAACAAACCATAACACCAAGAGTGTTAATGGAGTTTGACACAAGTTTGCTTACATCACCGAGCCCTTGTCTCAGTGGCGAAGTATTCTTATTAATCTCCAATGATTTGAGAATACAAAAGAAAGGCTTACATAATAGATTCTAAAACCACCTTTCAGATCTACAACTTTTGGACAGAAACAAACATCGCCATTGGCTGACAGGAAATCCTGAGAATTTTGAGTATAAAGTCAACTATGCTTGGATCAACAGTTCGGGATCTAGAGACACTTTTTTGTTTGACTACTCAGATGCAGAAAAATAATCCATATTCAGACTCCACTTGAAATTCTGCAACTTTTGAGTATAAAGTCCACCTACTTCTGAATAGTCCCTTGGGGCCTCTCCTCGGCACGAATCCCAATGTTGTGCCTTGTCAGATCCATACAATTCATACGGTCTTTATTTGCATGCCAAAAAAACTTAACTTTCCTCGATTTCAATGCTCGACTAAATAATCCAGTCTCTGCCAAATTTAGCGACATTTTCCAAACTTAGAGCTAGTTAGCCCGATTTAGCGAGATTCCTCCAGATTTGGTGGAACCACCAAATTTAGTGACCTTCTAGAAGGTGCCATGTGTTAGCTCCTAATTGGGCCATGTGTCACCTCGCCATTGGTCGAGCCATGTTAGCCTACCACGTGTCATCATATGTCTTCCATGTGTCATCTGTACTACCACATCACCTACCACATGTCATCTGTATGGTTGCCACGTCAGCCTTCCATACTGACACGTGTTGCATTTGTATAGTGCCACATGTCACCTCCGTATGGTGCCATGTGTCACTTTTTTATTGGGCCAAATCACCCCCTAAAAAGGAAAAAAATCAGTGACACATGTCAGCTCTTAGTGCTACCACATGTCATGCTAACGTGAGCATGACATATTGTTGACATCATCATGACGTACCACTGACGTCAGTGTTGAATTTGACATGTTGATTTTGACTTTGGCTTGTTTTGCTTGTTTGAACCGATCTTCAGATCGCGATATCGTTTGCATACGATGTCCAATTTCAGAAAAAAATATATATGGTCGGAATCAGCTCGACGAGCCCGACGCAATGGTGCTAGTTTTGTTTGATTCCTATAAATTTGATTTTTAGGCCTTCTTGGATCCATTTTGGATCAATGGAGAAGTATTATTTCATGTGCATCAGATTCAGAAGAAGCTTTAGAGAATTGGTAGCAGAGATTGCATGAAGTGTCCACAAGGAAATGTGCACGATTTGCCCACGTGTTGTGATGGATTGGAATTGAGGTTTGTGATCCTACAAGGTATGATGGACTAACTGATGTCACTTCTTTTATAAGAGAATTTGAATTACAAATATCATATCAACATAGATTATTAGCATTAGACGTCGTGTTGAAAGCGACCCTGACAAGATGGTGGGTCACGCATAAGGATGGAATAAGAGATTGGTCGTAGTGAAAAATATTATTACAAGTTAGGTTTGGGATAGAGAATGAAGATATTATGCAAAAGTATACAAGTTTAAGTTGTCCAATGGAGCATGTTACAAAATGTATTGCGATACAGAGTAAAGTAACTAGGAAAGAATGGACACACTTGTTTGTACACACCTTGGACACAATCCCAAAGAATTGGTACTTGGAACTGGAAGTGCATAGAGAAACTATAGAATAGGAATAATTGACTCATAATTTCAAGGTAAACTTTAGTTTTGAAGATGATGCTCCTTTAATTGACTTAGTTTTGTAAGTCATCAAGAACAATATTTTTTCAACAAAAGACTCTATAGAACTAGTACATGTATGTAGCATGCATAGATATTCTACGACAGTTGAATAAGATTTGCATTGTTATAATGTCACTGAAGAAGACCAAGAGGAGGACGACGATCCCAGAAATTTGCAAATACCTTAAAAAAAGGAGAGCACACAGTAGAGGGACCACGACTTGAATTTGTTGTGTATGAGAAACCATTGAGAACACACAAAGTAAACATTGGTATAGAAGATAAGCCCAAATTTACAAAAATAGGAGACTATTGGAACAACGAACCTGTTAAAAAGATAGCTAACTTACTACACGAGTACTAGGACTTGTTTCGGACTACTTTTTCATATATGAAAGGGATTGTTGGGGAGTTAGGAGAGTTGAATATTCCCTTGAATCTAGATGCTAAAATAGTAAAGTAGAGGCCATATAGATTGAACCCAGTGTATAAGCATAAGGTGAAATAGGAGATAGATAGGATGTTGGAAGCTGGAATTATTGAACTTGTCACATAATCAGAGTGGATTAGTCCAATGGTAGTTTAGGATAAGAAGACAAGAGGGATCATAATTTGTGTATATTTGAGGAAATTAAATGATGTTTGTTTACATGATCCATTTCCTACACCATTGACAAATGAAGTGTTGGAGAATGTAGGGGGACAAGAAGCCTATTCGTTCACAGATGGATTTTCAGGATATCATCATATCAAGATTGTGAAAGAAGATATATATAAGACTACATTTGCGACATAATGGGGATGTTACAAGTACACTGTGATGCCTTTCGGATTGAAGAATGCACTAGTAGTATTCTCTAGAGTGGTTGTAGCAACATTTAAAGATCATATTGATATTTTTCACTTGATGTTGGATAGGTGTAAGCAGTTTCAGATATCTTTGAATTTGAAGAAGTTCATTTTTTGTGTGTCATTTGGTATCTTAGGAGGGCATGTAGTATGTAAGCAAGGATTGTAGGTGGATCCCATGAATATTGTTGTGATTGTTGATTTACCACCACCGACTTTAGTGCGATAGTTATGAGCAACATTGGGACATATAGGGTACTACAAGAAGTTCATTAGAGGATATGCATAGATTATAGCCCCAATGGAAAAAATGCTAAATAAGGAGAATAAGTTTCAATGAAGTTGTTAGTCTCTAATTTTGTCTTGGTTTAGTGAGAAACCCTTGTCCTAATACCCTCCTTACCCATTCTTCATTTTCTGTTTTCAGTCGATTTCAATTTTTTCCATTTTGGTATTTTGTGGTTTGCGTTACAGTCTTTGATAATTTATTTTAAGTTCGATTTTGAAAACACATTGTTTAAAATTGAGGTGTCTCCTTATATGCCATTTGAATTTCAAATTTTCAAGTTTTGATAAGTTGTTAAATGCGCTACGGGAATAAGCCTATTCCTGTAGCGCCAAATAATCATGCCATGAGATGCGCCTACCATCCCGATTTCATTATGATGTCACGAATCGTGGATTGAAAGTTCGTATGAGTCCACGAAAGACTTGGCAATCATTTCCAAATACGACAGTTTCAGAATTTAATTGCTGTGTACATGCGCATGAATCATTTCAAATTACCCGTTGCTTGATGATCATTATATGTTACCTGTTCGAGTTGGCTTATTTCAGGCTTGCAATGAGGAATGCAGGTATCCATTCAAAGAAACGGTATACACTAACAATTGCAGGTGGCGAATTTGGAACCCGAGGATGACAGTTGCAAAATTGTGTTTGATGGCGCCAAAGAGGAGTGGACAGGTTGCCAGAATAGAACCAGAGGGTGCCGAACTTCTTGAAGCCTATCCTCATATGGCTCAGAGGTTCAGAGACACCGGGTGGTTTGAGTTTCTCACCACTTTTCAGGGTTATGATGAGTAGGTTTCCATGGAGTTCACTCTGAATTTCGATGGTCACGAGGTCGAAATCGGTAATATGTTGATGCTAGTGACAGAGAAGACTATCGCAAAATCTTGAAGGCTCATGGTTGGAGGGGAAAGATGGTGGAAGAAAGAGTATGTGGTTACTAAATTTGTAAATCAATTCCTCCTTCTAGATAAGCAGAATCCAGATTGGAGAAGGGGGATACCTCGCAGCTGAGTTTGACCCGAATGGCACATTACTCTGGTTCTGATTCACAGGTACATCACCTGCGAAGGAAGGTTTTCATTGGTCTATATCTACCATATCAGAATACCAATACACTTAAATGGTGATTACCCTTTAAATCTCCCTTATTTTCTGCTTAAAATCTTGACAAAGATGTCCAAGAAAGTGCAGTCACTTTCTACCAATGCTAAAAGCAGTCTATTCCATCAAGTTCTGATTAAAAACCTAGTAATGTATGCTTTGAACGAATTACAGAAGCCCTGGAGCTGGCTCATGCAATCCTTAAACCCTATCACTCAGCCCAATAAGCAGAAGAAAGGCAGAGGAAGGAAGACCATCACACAGAGCCGAGATATGTCTGAAGAAAACCCTGTGAAATATGAGTCTTCTGATATCAAGGTGACTGGGAGGAGCAGAAGTAAAAGACCTAGATGGGAGCCTGAAATTGAAATGTTTCCCGAGGAAGATTCTAAAGGGGAAATAGATTCAAATAATGATCTTGCTGCTCAAACTATAATCACGCTTGAAATTCCCTCAACCAGCAAAAGAAGTGTTGCAACCAAAGGGAAAAAGGTTAAAGGTGTATGTGTATCACAAAAACCTAGAAGAAATTCAACTAGGGTGACCAACAAGTATAGGCTGAAGTCAAAGGCAATGTTCAATCCATCAATTAAAGAAGAAAACACCATAATCATAGAAGATGATTCTGAGACTGATGAGGCAAGTACAAGGAAAATGGCAAAAAGGACCCCATTGCCCAAGAAATCTGTCATCAAAGGAAAAATAATACTTACACCACCTACATGCCCTATAACAAGAGCCTCAACTAGATTAGAAAAATCTAAGGAGATGGCTAAAGGCATCAATGAATTCCCTGAAGAAAAATAGGATTACTTGGAAGACTCAGATCACTTACCAGATTTACCTGGAGCTTTAGATTCATCAAGTTCCGAGGAAGAACATAGCTCAGAATTAGTCTCAAAGTACCAGGTTAAAGCCAAGGAACCTAGTGTTTCCTTAAACCTGAATGAAACTGCNTCACTTTCTACCAATGCTAAAAGCAGTCTATTCCATCAAGTTCTGATTAAAACCCTAGTCATGTATGCTTTGAACAAATTACAGAAGCCCTGGAGCTGGCTCATGCAATCCTTAAACCCTATCACTCAGCCCAATAAGCAGAAGAAAGGTAGAGGAAGGAAGACCATCACACAGAGCCGAGATATGTCTGAAGAAAACCCTGTGAAATATGAGTCTTTTGATATCAAGGTGACTGGGAGGAGCAGAAGTAAAAGACCTAGATGGGAGCCTGAAATTGAAATGTTTCCCGAGGAAGATGCTAAAGGGGAAACAGATTCAAATAATGATCTTGCTGCTCAAACTATAATCAATCTTGAAATTCCCTCAACCAGCAAAAGAAGTGTTGCAACCAAAGGGAAAAAGGTTAAAGGTGTCTGTGTATCACAAAAACCTCGAAGAAATTCAACTAGGGTGACCAACAAGTATAGGCTGAAGTCAAAGGCAATGTTCAATCCATCAATTAAAGAAGAAAACACCATAATCATAGAAGATGATTCTGAGACTGATGAGGCAAGTACAAGGAAAATGGCAAAAAGGACCCCATTGCCCAAGAAATCTGTCATCAAAGGAAAAATAATACTTACACCATGTACATGCCCTATAACAAGAGCCTCAACTAGATTAGAAAAAGCTAAGGAGATGGCTAAAGGCATCAGTGAATTCTCTGAAGAAAAACATGATTACTTGGAAGACTTAGATCACTTACCAGATGTACCTGGAGCTTTAGATTCATCAAGTTCCAAGGAAGAACATAGCTCAGAATTATTCTCAAAGTACCAGGTTAAAGCCAAGGAACCTAGTGTTTCCTTAAACCTGAATGAAACTGCACCTTCTGAAGAATTCTCAGGATTCCGAGTTAAGATTAGAACTGATAAGGAAAAGATCAAGAAATTTCAGAAAATAATAAAACAATTAAAGAAGGAGAAAGCACATATAGAATAGTGGAATGCTCGCCAGCAAGAAAGGATTCAAGGTCTTAAAAAGAAGAAGAAAGAGTAAAGGGCATTGCTTAAAGAACTCAGGGAGATTAATTTCAGACTCTACTGACACAATGTTGTGCTAACCACAAAGCTCAAGCAGAAAAACGCCAAAGCCACTGCTGTGATTATATCCTAAAAGTAACATGGAGATTTGTTACAATCATGTTTAAATGTTTTCCAGGAAATATGGAAAAGCCTACTTGTTTTGGTCAATGAAATGCTAAGACTTCGATCTGTTTTACAGAATCAAACAAAATTCCTATTTTCCAGAGTCAAATGTAATGCTGGCAATATTTGCTATATCAAGATGTTGAGCTGTGATGTATTTTGGGGTAGTAGAAGCTCTTTTTGGGTGAAATACCTTAGGTGTCAGATACTTTTCGATTCTAGTCATTAAAGGCTGTACTAGATGATAGGATCTGAAAGTTTTATAGATAGTTTAAATAGAGAGAAGAAAGACCATGTTTAGGTCGAAAATTTGGAGATCTGTAGAACCTTTTTTGTGGAGCTCATTGTAAAAGACATTTATTTTCAATTGACACTTAATAGCATAGGCATATGGATGGTTAGAACTTCTTTTTTCTACTCTATTATTTCTTTATTCATGCTTGAATTCATTATTTCAGATTGCAATGCTTTTTTATTCTTGATTGTTAATTTATACAGTGAAAATTTTTCTGTAAAGATAATTTTCAAGATATGATATCAAGATGATAATCTTATTTCTTTATGATATATTGAGATGATAACTCTTGTGAAGTTGAMAAATTGAAGACTTCATCTTCCTTTTTCCTAAATTGGTTTAGTCCATCTATGTGTCTACCTATTATTCAACCAGTGRGATATGCTATGTTTTGATCTTGATTTTCATGTCATGCTATAATCTTGACCTAGTTTTCAACCACCCTATAAAAACCAAATCATAAAACCTTAAAAATACTTTTCAATAAACGAATGATGCCCTATCTTTCCCTCTCACAATCAAGTGCAACTTTAGGGACTAACAGGAGTGAGGAATGTAAAGAAGGTTTAGATAGTTTGAAACAAAAATTGGTTACCGCGTCGATTTTGATATTTCCATATTGGAAGAAGGAGTTTCATGTTCATTTGGATTCATCGTCTTTAGCTTTAGGTGTAGTGTTAGCTCAAACTGGAGAAGGAGATATATATCATCCCATTGCATTTGCAGGTAGGAAGTTGTCAACTACGGAACATAACTATACTACTAAAGAACGTGAAGGATTAGCAATGGTGTATGCATTGTAAAAGTTCATACATTGCTTGTTGGGTTCACACTTTAATATGTACACAGGGCATTCTGCAAAAAGATATTTTGTCAATAAGTTAGCGTTAGGGGGGAGAATATGTTGATTAAGGTCGGTTTTCATTGATGTCAACCCTTAAAGAAAGCCCCACAACACAAAGGTTTGGGTAATGGACCTAATATTTTTTGATGTAAATATGACTCATTATTGTCTTGTCATGGTTGATAAGAAGTAAATATGGATGAACTTCAAAGTGGTCCCCTTATGGTGAAAGCCCTCACGGGAAGACTCTTTGCAGAGTAAGAGAACCCATGCTTAATTGTGGAATAATGAGTTAAAGGACAATGAATTTGTCAGGTAAACTATCCTATATGGATATTACTTGCCATTCCATTTCCGGTGGTATGTGGAACGTCACATAACTCCTCACGGTTAAAGAGTTACGGCCATGAGAAGTTGGAGACCCCAGGTTTGGGTAATGGACCAAAGTTCGTTTGATGGATAACAATATGAGTTATGATATATTTTCAGATAATACTATTCTATATGGATAGTACATNATTGTTAATTTATACAGTGAAAATTTTTCTGTAAAGATAATTTTCAAGATATGATATCAAGATGATAATCTTATTTCTTTATGATATATTGAGATGATAACTCTTGTGAAGTTGAAAAATTGAAGACTTCATCTTCCTTTTTCCTAAATTGGTTTAGTCCATCTATGTGTCTACCTATTATTCAACCAGTGAGATATGCTATGTTTTGATCTTGATTTTCATGTCATGCTATAATCTTGACCTAGTTTTCAACCACCCTATAAAAACCAAATCATAAAACCTTAAAAATACTTTTCAATAAACGAATGATGCCCTATCTTTCCCTCTCACAATCAAGTGCAACTTTAGGGACTAACAGGAGTGAGGAATGTAAAGAAGGTTTAGATAGTTTGAAACAAAAATTGGTTACCGCGTCGATTTTGATATTTCCATATTGGAAGAAGGAGTTTCATGTTCATTTGGATTCATCGTCTTTAGCTTTAGGTGTAGTGTTAGCTCAAACTGGAGAAGGAGATATATATCATCCCATTGCATTTGCAAGTAGGAAGTTGTCAACTACGGAACATAACTATACTACTAAAGAACGTGAAGGATTAGCAATGGTGTATGCATTGTAGAAGTTCATACATTACTTGTTGGGTTCACACTTTAAGATGTACACAGGGCATTCTACAAAAAGATATTTTGTCAATAAGTTAGCGTTAGGGGGGAGAATATGTTGATTAAGTTCGGTTTTCATTGATGTCAATCCTTGAAGAAAGCCCCACAACAAAAAGGTTTGGGTAATGGACCTAAGATTTTTTTATGTAAATAGGACTCATTATTGTCTTTTCATGGTTGATAAGAAGTAAATATGGATGAACTTCAAAGTGGTCCCCTTATGGTGAAAGCCCTCACGGGAAGACGCTTTGCAGAGTAAGAGAACCCATGCTTAATTGTGGAATAATGAGTTAAAGGACAATGAATTTGTCAGGTAAAATATCCTATATGGATAGTACTTGCCATTCCATTTCTGGTGGTATGTGGAACGTCACATAACTCCTCACGGTTAAAGAGTTATGGCCATGAGAAGTTGGAGACCCCAGGTTTGGGTAATGGACCAAAGTTCGTTTGATGGATAACAATATGAGTTATGATATATTTTCAGATAATACTATTCTATATGGATAGTACATNTATAGTTGATGATGATGGTACATATTGATGAGTTATAGTTGATGAGTAGTTGAAACATGATTGGTACATACTTGGTACATGTTTGGATTCACTTTTTTATGGTACAGGTTGATTACAGGTTATTTGGTACAGGTTGGTGCATGGTTGATGCACCATTTTATGGTACAGGTTGAGGTATAGGTTGATGCATGGTTGATGCATGGTTCATATTTATTGGTATAGTTTTACAGTGGTATATTTCACAGTGACAGGTTGACAGTGGTTCCATCATTCTACTTCTACTTCAGGGTGGCAGGATGGGACAAGGACAGGTGGTTGTAGCCACCTTTTGGTTGTAGCCAGAGAACATAGGGGGTTGTAGCCTCCTTCTGGTTGTAGCCAGAGAATTGGGGATTTGGAGCTTCCCTCGGGTTGTTGCCTGGGAAAATAGGGGGTTGGAGCCTCCTTCCAGTTGCAGCTGGAAAACAAAGGAAGTTGGTACTTCCAATGAATGTAATTCTTCAAGACATATAAGAAAAAACATTCTGTGGTTTTCTCCCGATTTGGATTTCCACGTAAAAAATTGGTGTACTGTGTATGTGTATGTTTGTTCATTTGTTCATTGCTTATTTACTCTACAGTTATTGGATGATAATTCTTCATTGATATAACACTTGGATTATGTGGTTTAAAAGGATTACATTGCTCTATTATTGATTCACCCCCCCTCTCAGTAATCCAACAATTGGTATCAGAGCAGGTTCGTTCAGAAATCAATTTAACCATTGAAAGGTAGATCATGGAGAGTACCAACTCATATAAAAATGGAATACCATAGTTTGATGGACAGGAGTATGCTTTTTGGAGCATAAGGATGAGGACATATATGCAGGCACAGGGATTTCAAGTTTGGAAATCAATTGTAGATGGATACACAACACCAACAGTTCCACCAACAAATGACAAAGCAGTAAGATTCGGTGAGAATAATTCCAAATCTACAAATTCACTTTTGAATGGTCTCAGTGATATGATATTCACAAAAGTTTCACACTGTAAATCCGCTAAAGAGATTTGGGACAAGCTTCAAAATATTTATGAAGGAGATACAAAAGTCAAAGAAGTAAAGCTTCAGACTTACAAAGGTCATCTCAAACAACTAAAATTGAAGGAAGATGAAGATATCACAGCCTACTTCTTATGATTCGATGAAACAATGAATGCAATCATAGGATTGGGAGAAGAAATTGAAGAATCTGTAATTGTTCAATAGATACTAAGATCTCTTCCTATGAGATTCAACCCTAAGATATCAGCACTAGAAGAAAGATCGGATCTGGACTCAATAAGCATGGACGAACTGCATGGAATCTTCACAGCATATGAAATGAGAACTGAGTAGGAAAATCCAGATGTAAAAGAAGCAACCTTCAAGGCATCCAAAAGATCAAAGCAAAAGAAAAATGAACAAGAAGAATATAGCAGCAACAATGACACCTCAGAAGATGATGAAGAAGTGGCCAACTTCATCAAAAGACTGAACAAGGGAACCAACGGTAGGTATAGAGGTAAGCTCCCTTTAATTTGTTTTAATTGTGATGGTATTGGTCATTTTGCTAACAAATGTCCTCATAAGAAAAACAGAAATGATGAAGGTTACTCAAAAGGAAAACACGCATATAAAGGAAAAAGAAATACAAAGAAAGTTTTCAAGGAAAAATTATACACCAAAGAAGACATCTCATCATCAGATGAAGATGAAGTCAGTGACAATGAGACAGGACGAGTTCTATTCATGGCAGTAAAAGACTCTGACAAAGAAGACTCCGAAGAAGAATATGAAGGAGCCGAAGAAGAATGTGAATAAGTAGAAGAAGAAATTGAAGAGGAAGAAGTTGACTATCGAGAAGAATTAATGTGTGCCATAGAAGTTATCAGAAGAGAAAACAAGAAAAACGAGAAACTACAAGCAAAACTAGACAAGAAAAAGGACACTCGAGAACTAGAACAAATGATCACAAAATTGAAGGTTCAAATAGAATAAGATAAAAGAATTGAAGAAGCACTCAAATAACAACTAGAAGAAAAGGACAAGATCATTGGAAACTTGGAAGTAGAGGTTATCACACTAAGAAAGGATATTCAAAAGAAAAATATGCATAATAGCTCAAAAGTTATGGATGACATTATCAACAGTGAAAAATCTCATCTTGACAAGTCCGGACTTGGATATAATTAGACAAAAAAGGGATTAAGCTCCAAAACAATAGAGCAAGAAAGAAATCCAAAGATCTATGCAGAAACAATCAAAGAGGATAGGAAGATATACAAGGAAGATTACAGGGACACTCCTCCACCAAGAAGATTCAGATTTCATAATCAACAACAGACAGATAGGCCTCAAGAAAACGAAGGATTCATAAGAGCACCTCCTTTCAAAATATCTTCAACTCCCAGGTATCAAACTATATTTTTTGGTTTATGTTATGCATGTAATAATTTTGGACATAAAGCTGTGAATTGCA
>JZKD02S0086906.1:0-17396 GCA_000966675.3 Picea glauca | reverse complement strand
GCCTCTATGCAGAACACGTTTCACAATGTAAGGGCCATGCCACAGAGGTTCTAACTTACCTGTCCCTAGTTTTTCATGAGCCTGGTCATAGACGAGGACTAAGTCTCCTTCTGCAAAAGTTCGAGGATGTACGGATTTGTCGTATTGATTTTTTATCCATTTCTAATGTGCCTCGTTAACGAGAGCATCATCACGATGTGTTTCGTCCAGTTTGGTCAGATATAAGAAACGTTCTTCTTCGGCAGAAGTATGGGGTAGGAGTTCTACTTTAAGTTTCAGAGATGGAATATCACACTCGATTGGTAAAACGACTTCGATGCCATACACTAACTGGAAAGGAGTGAACCCAGTTGCAGTTTTCACGGAAGTACGGTAAGCCCAGAGAGCGGAGAAAAGTTGTAGATGCCATGATGTCTTATTTTCCCCTACCATGCGTTGAATCATGGTTTTGAGGACCTTGTTGATGGCTTCAACGTGTACGTTGGCTTGAGGATAGTATGGGGATGAGTTTTCATGGAGAAAACCCAACTTGACATGCAATTCACTCATCATTTGGTTCTTAAAGTGTGCACTGCGATCAATGATAATGACGCGTGGTACACCAAAATGAGTTATGATGTGGTTAAAAACAAAAGAGCTGCGGTATGACCATCGTTCAGAAAGGTAGGCATAGCCTCAACCCATTTGGTAAAGTAGTCGTCGACGACGATTATATAACCGTGCCCCCCGGCTGAGGTAGGCTTACATTGAATAAAATCGATACCCCACTTGGTGAAGGGGCCGATGGTGATAATGGGGTGTAGCGTAGTAGGGTGGGTGCGTGCCTTGTTGTTAAAAAATTGGTAGGGTGGGCATTTTTTGACTGCCTCAATACAATCTTTGAAAATCGAGGGCCAAAAATAGCTAGCACGTAGAATTTTTTGGGCTGTGGCCATCCCAGAAAGGTGACCGCCACAGGCTCCAAGATGACAGTCATTTAGAACGTGTTAATCCTCTGCATGAATCAAACATTATTGAAGGATAATATCAATACCACAACGATACAAGGTGTCGCTGATGATAAGATAACGACGAGAATGGTGGCGGATATGTCGACGCTCTTCACGGGAAGTGTTAGGCTGAAAGCGTTGGGTTTGGAGATAAAGGAGGATGTCTCCATACCAAGGATCAGAGGTGCTGATGAGAAAAAGAGTTTTGTCAGGGAGAGAATCTCTAGGTTCGATGTCTTCATCAACATGGGGGATATCGCAGATAAGCTCCGCAAACACCAGGGACTTTTTGGCTTTGGACTTCGCAAATTCAAGATCAAATTCCTGAAAGATGACGATCCATTTAGAGTATTTTCCCTTGAGCACTTGACGTGTCAAGACATGGTACATGGGGTTTGAGTCTGTAATCACCGTGGTGGTGCGTAGTAAGATGTAATGGCGAAATCTCTGGACAACGATGACGACTGCCAGAGCTAGTTTCTCTACATGTGAATATCAGAGTTTGGGTCCAGATAGACTCTTGCTCAGGTAATAGATCACATGTTCCTCACCGTTGGGGTCCTCTTGAACTAACACCATTGCAATAGTGGAAGTGGAGGCGGCTAAGTAAAGGATGTAGTCCTTTGTATACTCTAGGGGGTGCAACAAAGGTGCGTGGGTCAGGGCATGCTTGAGAGCATCAAATGACCATTGAGCAATGTCATCCCACATGAAAGGGGTGTTTTTATGCAACAACCACATGAATCCTTTTGTTATCTCAGCGTAGTTACAAATGAAACGACGAAGGAAGTTTGCTTTTCCTTGCAAACTTTGGAGTTGAGTCAAACTAGTATGCGGGGGTAAGGCTAGAATAGCCTTAATCTTTAAGGGGTCCACCTGAATCCCATCTTTAGAGACAACAAAACGAGGAGTCGACCGGATTCGACAACGAAAATACACTTATGTGGGTTCAAGAGGATACGGTAAAATCAACATCGAAGAAAAATAGCCCGTAAGTGATCAACGTGATCTGATCGATTGGATGAGTGGGCAGGTAAGTCGTCGAGGTAAGGTTCTGCAATATGCTTGATATTGTGGAAAGCATATGACATGGCCCACTAGAAAGTAGCACTAGCATTTTTGAGACCAAAAGGTAGCTTTCGATAGGTGAAAGTTCCCCATGGGCAGATAAAGGCCGTCTTATGTTGATCAGCAGGTAAAATTTCAATCTGGTTATACCCAGAGAAGCCATCCATGAAAGAGAAGATTACACTCCCAACGCAATTATCAATGATTTGGTCGATGAAGGGTATAGGGTAGTTGTCCTTTGGACAAGATTTATTGAGATCCTGATAGTCAACACAAACACGGATGGTCCCTTGTTTTTTGGCAACCGGAACCAGGTTGGAGACCCATTCTGTCAAAGGGACGAGATAGAAAAAGCCAGATTTTAAAAGTTTCTCAACTTTTGCCTTTATAGCTTTGATTTTCTTGGGATGGAACGGACGGAGTTTCTGTCGAATAGGTTTCGCACTTGGGTACGTCTTGATTTCATGCACGATGATTGAGGGGTCGATTCCTGGCATTTCTTCGTAGCTCCAAGCGAAGACATCGCAGAATTATTTAAACAGAGCAGTGTAAGAGACCACTTCTTCAGGTGTGCAATTAGCACCGAGGTTAACGTTTTCCACAACGCCTTCTTTGATCGAAATATTGATAACGATCATAGTAGAGATATTACCCATATTCCCCTCAGAAAGAGTATCTTGTGTGAGGATGGGAGATTGTGGAGAATTGGTAACATCAGGAGGGAAGACAGAGTCTATGTCTTGGTGAATTTCTTCTAGAGGCGGAAGAAAAGAGGATCGATGATGGTTATCATCCCAAGGTATGTCGTCGATAATGAGCATTTCCATTATAGATTCATCGGAAGGAAAAATGTGGGAAATGTAATCGATTGTAGACGATAGGGAATCCAACCATGATGGCATCGAGTAGGCATCAGGTGCCAATAGATGGGGTTTTTCTAGGGAGGGAGAGGCAGATTGAATAGCCACGTATGTGGCCTCGGCTGGGCTAAGTGGCATGGTGTCACCTAGCACATCGAATTCCATAGGACTAGGTACAATCCAAGGGTCAGATGANTTTGGAGATAAAGGAGGATGTCTCCATACCAAGGATCAGAGGTGCTGATGAGAAAAAGAGTTTTGTCAGGGAGAGAATCTCTAGGTTCGATGTCTTCATCAACATGGGGGATATCACAGATAAGCTCCGCAAACACCAGGGACTTTTTGGCTTTGGACTTCGCAAATTCAAGATCAAATTCCTGAAAGATGACGATCCATT
Organism: Picea glauca; assembly: GCA_000966675.3. Taxonomy (NCBI): domain Eukaryota; kingdom Viridiplantae; phylum Streptophyta; class Pinopsida; order Pinales; family Pinaceae; genus Picea; species Picea glauca. Next base: position 14,082 of record JZKD02S0086906.1, on the reverse strand, counting down.
TAGAGTATTTTCCCCTGAGCACTTGATGTGTCAAGACATGGTACATGGGGTTTGAGTCCGTAATCACCGTGGTGGTGCGTAGTAAGATGTAATGGCGAAATATCTGGACATCGATGACGACTGCCAGAGCTAGTTTCTCTACATGTGAATATCAGAGTTTGGGTCCAGATAGACTCTTGCTCAGGTAATAGATCACATGTTCCTCACCGTTGGGGTCCTCTTGAACTAACACCATTGCAATAGTGGAAGTGGAGGCGGCTAAGTAAAGGATGTAGTCCTTTGTATACTCTGGGGGGTGCAACAAAGGTGCGTGGGTCAGGGCATGCTTGAGAGCATCAAATGACCATTGAGCGATGTCATCCCAGATGAAAGGGGTGTTTTTATGCAACAACCGCATGAATCCTTTTGTTATCTCAGCGTAGTTACAAATGAAACGACGAAGGAAGTTTGCTTTTCCTTGCAAACTTTGGAGTTGAGTCAAACTAGTAGGCGGGGGTAAGGCTAGAATAGCCTTAATCTTTAAGGGGTCCACCTGAATCCCATCTTTAGAGACAACAAAACTGAGGAGTCGACCGGATTCGACAACGAAAATACACTTATGTGGGTTCAAGAGGATACGGTAAAATCAACATCGAAGAAAAATAGCCCGTAAGTGATCAATGTGATCTGATCGATTGGATGAGTGGGCAGGTAAGTCGTCGAGGTAAGGTTCTGCAATATGCTTGATATTGTGGAAAGCATATGACATGGCCCACTAGAAAGTAGCACTAGCATTTTTGAGACCAAAAGGTAGCTTTCGATAGGTGAAAGTTCCCCATGGGCAGATAAAGGCCGTCTTATGTTGATCAGCAGGTAAAATTTCAATCTGGTTATACCCAGAGAAGCCATCCATGAAAGAGAAGATTACACTCCCAACGCAATTATCAATGATTTGGTCGATGAAGGGTATAGGGTAGTTGTCCTTTGGACAAGATTTATTGAGATCCTGATAGTCAACACAAACACGGATGGTCCCTTGTTTTTTGGCAACCGGAACCAGGTTGGAGACCCATTCTGTCAAAGGGACGAGATAGAAAAAGCCAGATTTTAAAAGTTTCTCAACTTTTGCCTTTATAGCTTTGATTTTCTTGGGATGGAACGGACGGAGTTTCTGTCGAATAGGTTTCGCACTTGGGTACGTCTTGATTTCATGCACGATGATTGAGGGGTCGATTCCTGGCATTTCTTCGTAGCTCCAAGCGAAGACATCGCAGAATTATTTAAACAGAGCAGTGTAAGAGACCACTTCTTCAGGTGTGCAATTAGCACCGAGGTTAACGTTTTCCACAACGCCTTCTTTGATCGAAATATTGATAACGATCATAGTAGAGATATTACCCATATTCCCCTCAGAAAGAGTATCTTGTGTGAGGATGGGAGATTGTGGAGAATTGGTAACATCAGGAGGGAAGACAGAGTCTATGTCTTGGTGAATTTCTTCTAGAGGCGGAAGAAAAGAGGATCGATGATGGTTATCATCCCAAGGTATGTCGTCGATAATGAGCATTTCCATTATAGATTCATCGGAAGGAAAAATGTGGGAAATGTAATCGATTGTAGACGATAGGGAATCCAACCATGATGGCATCGAGTAGGCATCAGGTGCCAATAGATGGGGTTTTTCTAGGGAGGGAGAGGCAGATTGAATAGCCACGTATGTGGCCTCGGCTGGGCTAAGTGGCATGGTGTCACCTAGCACATCGAATTCCATAGGACTAGGTACAATCCAAGGGTCAGATGACTCCAAGGATTGATAAGTCATAGTTGAAATCATATTGACGGTGGCAATATGATGTGTGGTGGGTGGAAGTGGTGTAGCGAAGGTACCCATAAGGCTAGAATATTTCAACAAGCCAACACCAACGCTTTCATACGTAACTTGATGGTCTCCCGAAAAAGGAATGTTGTTGGTGTCAGGGGCACGAGCGTCAGGTGTACAGAAATCTAGTTGATCGATAGTGACAATTTTGCCTTGATGGGGGAATTGTACACATAGAAACACCGACGAGGCAATGAAAGTCATAGCATAGAACCAACTTCTTCCAAGTAGTAGGTTGTAATCGAGGGGGGCATCGACCACCTCGACATCAATGGTAACAGTTTTTCCGCCTAACTGAACGACTAAGGATTGTAAAAGTCCGTGAGGATGAAAACCTCGCCCGTCGAAAGTGCTTAACATCGTAGGGGATTTGTTAAGGGCAGGTGATTTTAAGCCTTTCCAACAAGCTAAAGACATGACACAAGTAGAGGCTCCCTCATCCAAGATAGTTCGGTGGATTTGTTGATTGTGAACAACAACATCGATCTGAAAAGCTAGTTGGTGGGAGAGTCGAGGTTGATGATCATCCAGATTAAACGTGAGGTTATTGGATGACTCAGGATCGAAAGCACCGATGGAATCTAAGAGCATTCTACGTTGGCTGGGACAGTGTTGTAGAACTTCCAAAGCAGACATAGCACATGGTGCTTGAGCCAAATATTCGACAATGCTGTAGTTTTGGGTAGCCCGTGAACTAGGATTAAAGGTAGATTTCCGGATAGTGCTCTTAGGAGGGCGTAAGATGGAGTCAAACGAAGGTTTCTCAATCTGAAGTNGTGATCTGATCGATTGGATGAGTGGGCAGGTAAGTCGTCGAGGTAAGGTTCTGCAATATGCTTGATATTGTGGAAAGCATATGACATGGCCCACTAGAAAGTAGCACTAGCATTTTTGAGACCAAAAGGTAGCTTTCGATAGGTGAAAGTTCCCCATGGGCAGATAAAGGCCGTCTTATGTTGATCAGCAGGTAAAATTTCAATCTGGTTATACCCAGAGAAGCCATCCATGAAAGAGAAGATTACACTCCCAACGCAATTATCAATGATTTGGTCGATGAAGGGTATAGGGTAGTTGTCCTTTGGACAAGATTTATTGAGATCCTGATAGTCAACACAAACACGGATGGTCCCTTGTTTTTTGGCAACCGGAACCAGGTTGGAGACCCATTCTGTCAAAGGGACGAGATAGAAAAAGCCAGATTTTAAAAGTTTCTCAACTTTTGCCTTTATAGCTTTGATTTTCTTGGGATGGAACGGACGGAGTTTCTGTCGAATAGGTTTCGCACTTGGGTACGTCTTGATTTCATGCACGATGATTGAGGGGTCGATTCCTGGCATTTCTTCGTAGCTCCAAGCGAAGACATCGCAGAATTATTTAAACAGAGCAGTGTAAGAGACCACTTCTTCAGGTGTGCAATTAGCACCGAGGTTAACGTTTTCCACAACGCCTTCTTTGATCGAAATATTGATAACGATCATAGTAGAGATATTACCCATATTCCCCTCAGAAAGAGTATCTTGTGTGAGGATGGGAGATTGTGGAGAATTGGTAACATCAGGAGGGAAGACAGAGTCTATGTCTTGGTGAATTTCTTCTAGAGGCGGAAGAAAAGAGGATCGATGATGGTTATCATCCCAAGGTATGTCGTCGATAATGAGCATTTCCATTATAGATTCATCGGAAGGAAAAATGTGGGAAATGTAATCGATTGTAGACGATAGGGAATCCAACCATGATGGCATCGAGTAGGCATCAGGTGCCAATAGATGGGGTTTTTCTAGGGAGGGAGAGGCAGATTGAATAGCCACGTATGTGGCCTCGGCTGGGCTAAGTGGCATGGTGTCACCTAGCACATCGAATTCCATAGGACTAGGTACAATCCAAGGGTCAGATGACTCCAAGGATTGATAAGTCATAGTTGAAATCATATTGACGGTGGAAATATGATGTGTGGTGGGTGGAAGTGGTGTAGCGAAGGTACCCATAAGGCTAGAATCTTTCAACAAGCCAACACCAACGATTTCATACGTAACTTGATGGCCTCCCGAAAAAGGAATGTTGTTGGTGTCAGGGGCACGAGCGTCGGGTGTACAGAAATCTAGTTGATCGATAGTGACAATTTTGCCTTGATGGGGGAATTGTACACATAGAAACACCGACGAGGAAATGACAGTCATAGCATAGAACCAACTTCTTCCAAGTAGTAGGTTGTAATCGAGGGGGGCATCGACCACCTCGACATCAATGGTAACAGTTTTTCCGCCTAACTGAACGGCTAAGGATTGTAAAAGTCCGTGAGGATGAAAACCTCGCCCGTCGAAAGTGCTTAACATCGTAGGGGATTTGTTAAGGGCGGGTGATTTTAAGCCTTTCCAACAAGCTAAAGACATGACACAAGTAGAGGCTCCCTCATCCAAGATAGTTCGGTGGATTTGTTGATTGTGAACAACAACATCGATCTGAAAAGCTAGTTGGTGGGAGAGTCGAGGTTGATGATCATCCAGATTAAATGTGAGGTTATTGGATGACTCAGGATCGAAAGCACCGATGGAATCTAAGAGCATTCTACGTTGGCTGGGACAGTGTTGTAGAACTTCCAAAGCAGACATAGCACACGGTGCTTGAGCCAAATCTTCGACAATGCTGTAGTTTTGGGTAGCCCGTGAACTAGGATTAAAGGTAGATTTCCGGATAGTGCTCTTAGGAGGGCGTAAGATGGAGTCAAACGAAGGTTTCTCAATCTGAAGTGGCCCGGACGGAGGGTTGGCAGACGGAGGACTAACGGAAGATGGTAAAGGGTCCGGTAAGGAACCGTTAGTGGGATTCAACTTATCAGGTTTAATCAGTGTGTCATATGTTGTAGTGTGAGTGGTCAGATTAATCCCATTAAACATGTAAATGTGGGCACTTGTTGAGGCCTCATCATGGGATTGGTTGGAACTGCCCCCTGGAGTGGGGGTTTGAGCAACCAAATATTGCTGYTGTGGAAAAGGCTGGGTAAGCACAGTGGGTTGTGAATTTCTCTTAAAAAGMTTGGCCACTTCATCACGATGTGGACAGTCTCRAGTGTAGTGATCATCACCACAAATGAGACATGGGAATTTCAGTTTCCGTTGTGGTTGTTTTCCGATAGCCGGGGTTTGAGGTTGATTTTTTGGTTGTTCATTGTTGTTGTTTTTCTTTGGTTTATTTCTTGCTTTCTTCTTGCCCCCAGATTGTTGTGAAGGGGTCGATTGGACCGTATTCACCTCAGAGACCTGATTTTGAGGGGAGGTAGAAGAGGGTGTGGTCGAACTAGGAGCAGACGACGAAGCGGACCGTTGGGTTGTTCCAGTCGACTGGGAAGTAGATTGAGTTTTGACAGAACCAATGACTCCATCAGCGTGTGAGGTAGACGATGGTTTGGATGGATCAGTAGTGGCACAGGTAGCATTTGGTATCAATTCGTACAGGGTACCAGATTGTGAATAAACCAAATCTAAGTACTGAGCTCGAGAAATAGCCTCTTCCTCGGTGACTACACCACCCATAGCAACATCACGAGTGATATGGGGTAACAATGATTTGGTGAACCATTCTGCTAATAATTGGTCCGTAATGACCGCTTTGATTAACCTTCGTCGTCGTCTCCATTCATGAATATGATCAGAGATATGTATGGAGGTTGTCTGACGAAGGGAGGTCAATAGTTCGGTACCCATCTCGTATCGAATGTGTAGTTGGAAGTGTGTGAGGAAGGACATGGCAAGGGAGTTGAAATCGTGAAAAGAAGCACGTGGTAGTTCAATATACCACTTTGCTGCAGAACCCATAAGCGTTCGTTGGAAAAGACACAAATGTATAGAATCATCCATGAAGGAGTTGGATGAAAACCACAAATGGAAAGTCATCACGTGGTTGTTTGGGTCTTCTCCAGACTTTCCATCGAATTTTGGAATATCAGAAGGAAGTTTAGCTGGGATAGTTGGCCAAACCGGGGAATGAAAAATAGGATCATTCATTAACCGAGACAAGTCTGGGAGGTCCAGAGTTGCTAGGAAAGGTAGTTGTCGGTTAACCTGTGGGTAATACTGGTGTGGAATAGGAACACCAGTAGGACCATACACCAGGTTAGGCAGATAATTTTAACCAGTGGGTCCTCTTGTATAAGGTTGGTGTTGACCAGGGTACATAGGATTTGAGGNGAGTGGTCAGATTAATCCCATTAAACATGTAAATGTGGGCACTTGTTGAGGCCTCATCATGGGATTGGTTGGAACTGCCCCCTGGAGTGGGGGTTTGAGCAACCAAATATTGCTGCTGTGGAAAAGGCTGGGTAAGCACAGTGGGTTGTGAATTTCTCTTAAAAAGATTGGCCACTTCATCACGATGTGGACAGTCTCGAGTGTAGTGATCATCACCACAAATGAGACATGGGAATTTCAGTTTCCGTTGTGGTTGTTTTCCGATAGCCGGGGTTTGAGGTTGATTTTTTGGTTGTTCATTGTTGTTGTTTTTCTTTGGTTTATTTCTTGCTTTCTTCTTGCCCCCAGATTGTTGTGAAGGGGTCGATTGGACCGTATTCACCTTAGAGACCTGATTTTGAGGGGAGGTAGAAGAGGGTGTGGTCGAACTAGGAGCAGACGACGAAGCGGACCGCTGGGTTGTTCCAGTCGACTAGGAAGTAGATTGAGTTTTGAAAGAACCAATGACTCCATCAGCGTGTGAGGTAGACGATGGTTTGGATGGATCAGTAGTGGCACAGGTAGCATTTGGTATCAATTCGTACAGGGTATCAGATTGTGAATAAACCAAATCTAAGTACTGAGCTCGAGCAATAGCCTCTTCCTCGGTGACTACACCACCCATAGCAACATCATGAGTGATATGGGGTAACAACGATTTGGTGAACCATTCTGCTAATAATTGGTCCGGAATGACCGCTTTGATTAACCTTCGTCGTCGTCTCCATTCATGAATATGATCAGAGATATGTATGGAGGTTGTCTGACGAAGGGAGGTCAATAGTTCGGTACCCATCGCGTATCGAATGGGTAGTTGGAAGTGTGTGAGGAAGGACATGGCAAGGGAGTTGAAATCGTGAAAAGAAGCACGTGGTAGTTCAATATACCACTTTGCTGCAGAACCCATAAGCGTTCGTTGGAAAAGACACAAACGTATAGGATCATCCATGAAGGAGTTGGATGAAAACCACAAATGGAAAGTCATCACGTGGTTGTTTGGGTCTTCTCCATACTTTCCGTCGAATTTTGGAATATCAGAAGGAAGTTTAGCTGGGATAGTTGGCCAAACCGGGGAATGAAAAATAGGATCATTCATTAACCGAGACAAGTCTGGGAGGTCTAGAGTTGCTAGCAAAGGTAGTTGTCGGTTAACCTGTGGGTAATACTGGTGTGGAATAGGAACACCAGTAGGACCATACACCAGGTTAGACAGATAATTTTAACCAGTGGGTCCTCTTGTATAAGGTTGGTGTTGACCAGGGTACATAGGATTTGAGGGAGTTAGAGAAACATGTGCGAGCGGGGGATAACCGGATGGGTTTTGATGATTATAAGCCGTATTTGGCATTTGTCCATAAGGAGGATATAGATGAGTCCCTTGAGGGGGAAGAGGTTGTTGTGGAGCTTGATGATTGTGTCCCCCCGAGAACTGTGGGTTTCCTGGAAAAGGGATATTCCATGGATTGGGTGTGGTAGACACATTTTGTTCATACGGTTGATGGTAGGCTCCGGATTGAGGCTGCCCCCAGCATGAGGGTGCCCCCCAAATGGAAGTTGTCCTCCGGTGGGAGGATTCCCCCNTCCTCTTGTATAAGGTTGGTGTTGACCAGGGTACATAGGATTTGAGGGAGTTAGAGAAACATGTGCGAGCGGGGGATAACCGGATGGGTTTTGATGATTATAAGCCGTATTTGGCGTTTGTCCATAAGGAGGATATAGATGAGTCCCTTGAGGGGGAAGAGGTTGTTGTGGAGCTTGATGATTGTGTCCCCCCAAGAACTGTGGGTTTCCTGGAAAAGGGATATTCCACGGATTGGGTGTGGTAGACACATTTTGTTCATACGGTTGATGGTAGGCTCCGGATTGAGGCTGTCCCCAGCATGAGGGTGCCCCCCAAATGGAAGTTGTCCTCCGGTGGGAGGATTCCCCCCAGCTTGAGGTGGAGTTCCTGGAATTTGGGAACCAGACGTAAATGACTGACCAGTGCTGTTTAACGGGTTAAAGCCACCAAGACCGGTCCCTCCGGGTTGTTGTATAGGTATAGAACTTCCAGGCATAACTTGGGTAGTAGTGATAGTGGAAGAATTTAGTGCTTTGTACCCAAAAGGGAGTGATGATGAAGGTCTAGTTTTTATTGGTGTGCCAATTGCAGCTTGGCTAACCACCACATTACCGGCAGGAATAGTCGGAACGTGAGGGACCATTGTAGAGTGAGCCATCTGGAGAGAAAACATGGACCTTGGGCCAACAGACGATGTGTTCGGATCCATGAACAATGTAGCTGAAAAAACAATAGTACCAATAAAATGGTTTAAGGGTATGGTGTAGGTGATAGGCACGTCAACACCTATTCCTATTCCATAAAGATCCCACACCATGCACGGTGGACTTCGAACAATGTCTGTGGTCCAAAAGGGGTCGCTGACTAGAGGGTTTGAATGAGACCCAGTCAGAACGTCAGAAGGATTGATGATGACAAATTCACCGACTGAATTGAGTTGGAGAACACGTCTCTCATATCCCTCCGGAATGCGGAAAGCCTTCAGAGACTCTAAAACAATTTGAAAATTCTCTAAAGAGGTGGGAACTTCTTCTTGGAAGGTTATAGTGTCATGAACCTCGCTCTGTTGAGGAGATTCCTCCATAGAATGAGGGGGTAAAGGGGCATTCTCTTCCATATTTTCTGGAGGAAGTCCCTGTAGCCGCCACGAATGGGATGGAGGGTTGATGTTGGTGAACAAGAGTCGGTGGAAAAAATATATGGCCAACTACTGAAAAGAAGCAACATACGCTAATATAATCTTGGAATCACAACCAAGCAAACAAAACCTTCTCTCGATGACTGTACTAGTTGGTGATGAAATCCAACGTCGCGTGATCAAGTCAAGAAGGGGCGGGGGTATGGTGGAACAGTTACAATGGTGACCTACTTAACAGACTTTCACCTTGGTGCAAGCTTCCACGCAGTAATTGTGGATTTACCCTCCAAGGAGCCCGAGTGAGTTTGACCAATGTTTGTCCCAGGTACAGTGAGACTTCCCTTCATTGTCACCTTGTGTAAGACCCTAAATATTATGGCCACTAAGGTTACCAATTCCCAGTCAGCCCCTGGGAGGGTACAGTCGACAGTCCAGTCCGAACGTATGGGCAGGGTATCTAGCCCGAAATCAACTTGAAAGGCTGCCACTCAACATTGTGGGTATACCTTTAAGCAATCCCCATAATACGATCTGACTACTACAATCAGTCAAACCACGAAGGGATAATCTCTGTAGCTTTCGCGAGTGCGACCTCGTGCGTAACCCCTATGTGAGAGGGGGATCCCAGGCAGACTTATACGACAATTGGATTGACTCTCCCTAGCTCTGGATGCTAATGTTTGTTTTGGAAACTTTGGAGAGTTATGCTCACAGCCTAATCCAAAGTACTAATCCTAGTCTACTGTTGGTGGAGGATCCTAGAAAATAAAATGTTCTAGACATTTTTTAATTAGCGTTCATTTTATAGTTGTTCTTTACTCAAAAGGGGTGCATGAAAGTGAAACGGATGGAATGATGACTCAATCCCCCAAAAATTCATCAAAGATGATAAGAAATCATTTCTTTTTGATGAATATCTATTTAAGGGAGAGAGAGAGAGTTATTTTCACTAACAAACACTAAGAAGGAATGTCCTCAAACATATTTTCTTCAATCAAATCCGATGTGGTGCTAAAACTTTTGGAAATGTATTCTAATATGAAAATCAATCATGAAGATGTTTCTTTATTGTTTGTGTGTGAATAATGATTAATTCAAAATGACACTTCTCCTACCAATTATCCTTTTGGATCAAGGAAAACTTAGACAAACATAAGCAGGTTTCGTACAAACAATACACCCTCTTGTTGTGATAAAAAACAAGAAGCAAAAGAAAAGAAAACAAAGGAAATCAAGAATTTCACACAAAAAAGAGATGTTGAAGAACAATGACCTTAAAAAAAACCAAATGAAGAGATTCGTAGACTTCTGATGTCCTTCACCAGAGTTTCTCACTCAGTCAAAAAGGAGAGAAAAAACAATGCATTGGTTTCGAACTCCCAACAGCAGAAAAACTCAAAAATAATGAAGAAGGCTACAGAATCTAAATAGCAAGGTATTTGTTCCTTAGAAGAAAGGATGTCAAAGTTGAATGGGAAGAAGCATTGACTCACAGAGAGGCTCAACAAGTGAAACACAGAGACTGGACCCTGTAAAAAGCAATCCTGGAGAGGTTTTTTGCCAAAAGAGGGCTGGCGCTCTGGTGTAAGGGGCACCAATCGTTATAGCACTCTGTATAACACATCCAGGGAGCATTGGCACTCTGTTAACACAGCCACAGAGGCGCCAGGCTTGAAAATCTCATGAAAATNCAAGTCAAGAAGGGGCGGGGGTATGGTGGAACAGTTACAATGGTGACCTACTTAACAGACTTTCACCTTGGTGCAAGCTTCCACGCAGTAATTGTGGATTTACCCTCCAAGGAGCTCGAGTGAGTTTGACCAATGTCTGTCCCAGGTACAGTGAGACTTCCCTTCACTGTCACCTTGTGTAAGACCCTAAATATTATGGCCACTAAGGTTACCAATTCCCAGTCAGCCCCTGGGAGGGTACAGTCGACAGTCCAGTCCGAACGTACGGGCAGGGTATCTAGCCCGAAATCAACTTGAAAGGTTGCCACTCAACATTGTGGGTATACCTTTAAGCAATCCCCATAATACGATCTGACTACTACAATCAGTCAAACCACAGAGGGATAATCTCTGTAGCTTTCCCGAGTGCGACCTCGTGCGTAACCCCTATGTGAGAGGGGGATCCAAGGCAGACTTATACGACAATTGGATTGACTCTCCCTAGCTCTGGATGCTAATGTTTGTTTTGGAAACTTTGGAGAGTTATGCTCACAGCCTAATACAAAGTACTAATCCTAGTCTACTGTTGGTGGAGGATCCTAGAAAATAAAATGTTCTAGATAGTTTTTAATTAGCGTTCATTTTATAGCTGTTCTTTACTCAAAAGGGGTGCATGAAAGTGAAACGGATGGAATGATGACTCAATCCCCCAAAAATTCATCAAAGATGATAAGAAATCATTTATTTTTGATGAATATCTATTTAAGGGAGAGAGAGAGAGTTATTTTCACTAACAAACACTAAGAAGGAATGTCCTCAAACAAATTTTCTTCAATCAAATCCGATGTGGTGCTAAAACTTTTGGAAATGTCTTCTAATATGCAAATCAATCATGAAGATGTTTATTTATTGTTTGTGTGTGAATAATGATTAATTCAAAATGACACTTCTCCTACCAATTATCCTTTTGGATCAAGGAAAACTTAGACAAACATAAGCAGGTTTCGTACAAACAATACACCCTCTTGTTGTGATAAAAAACAAGAAGCAAAAGAAAAGAAAACAAAGGAAATCAAGAATTTCACACAAAAAAGAGATGTTGAAGAACAATGACCTTAAAAAAAACCAAATGAAGAGATTCGTAGACTTCTGATGTCCTTCACCAGAGTTTCTCACTCAGTCAAAAAGGAGAGAAAAAACAATGCATTGGTTTCGAACTCCCAACAGCAGAAAAACTCAAAAATAATGAAGAAGGCTACAGAATCTAAATAGCAAGGTATTTGTTCCTTAGAAGAAAGGATGTCAAAGTTGAATGGGAAGAAGCATTGACTCACAGAGAGGCTCAACAAGTGAAACACAGAGACTGGACCCTGTAAAAAGCAATCCTGGAGAGGTTTTTTGCCAAAAGAGGGCTGGCGCTCTGGTGTAAGGGGCACCAATCGTTATAGCACTCTGTATAACACATCCAGGGAGCATTGGCACTCTGTTAACACAGCCACAGAGGCGCCAGGCTTGAAAATCTCATGAAAATATCTGAAAATCCAAAATTTCAGTCTAATTTTGGAAATCAAGCTGAGAGTGATGGGGTGAGGAGTCAATCAACACATGAAATCAATCAAAACGGGTGAACCAGGTCTGAAAACAATCAAAGGTTAAGACAAGGTCTATGAGGAAAGATCAAAACCCAAAGTTTCGATTTGATTCTCCCCAGTGGAGTCGCCAGTTTCCGTTGAAGGAAAATCTCCCTGCGGACATGTAGATCTCCTATTTAGAGCTAGACTCTTAACTCTTAGGACAGAAGACGCTTAACGTGGACATTGACTTCCTTTCAGATCTATACAAACTAATGCATGAGGAAGGAGAAAAGAAGTACCTTTTATCGGCGTTTGTCCCTGCACGCTCCGAGTTGAGCTCCAATCTTTCGCTCCTCGATGAGCCCTGTAGACCAACAATAGTACAACCACTTCCTACTCTATTGATATTAGCTTGAAATAGATCTATCTATCAGAGACAAGTTCATGTGAGATTAAACACAAACTAGAAAGAAACAAGCCAAGCGTGTCATATTGATGAGAACAATGACAGAAATAACTTACAACCGTAGATGCCAATGCGACAGCTTCGTCAAGTCCCCTTTGTCTAACCCTTGCTGAAAGGATCCACGATCCGGATGACAACAACTTCATTGATTACTTTCCTCCAGTTCACTGTATGTTTCCTATGAGATCATAGGTTTCATGCTTCCAATTCTTCCCCCTTTCCACCATNTTTATTGTTTGTGTGTGAATAATGATTAATTCAAAATGACACTTCTCCTACCAATTATCCTTTTGGATCAAGGAAAACTTAGACAAACATAAGCAGGTTTCGTACAAACAATACACCCTCTTGTTGTGATAAAAAACAAGAAGCAAAAGAAAAGAAAACAAAGGAAATCAAGAATTTCACACAAAAAAGAGATGTTGAAGAACAATGACCTTAAAAAAAACCAAATGAAGAGATTCGTAGACTTCTGATGTCCTTCACCAGAGTTTCTCACTCAGTCAAAAAGGAGAGAAAAAACAATGCATTGGTTTCGAACTCCCAACAGCAGAAAAACTCAAAAATAATGAAGAAGGCTACAGAATCTAAATAGCAAGGTATTTGTTCCTTAGAAGAAAGGATGTCAAAGTTGAATGGGAAGAAGCATTGACTCACAGAGAGGCTCAACAAGTGAAACACAGAGACTGGACCCTGTAAAAAGCAATCCTGGAGAGGTTTTTTGCCAAAAGAGGGCTGGCGCTCTGGTGTAAGGGGCACCAATCGTTATAGCACTCTGTATAACACATCCAGGGAGCATTGGCACTCTGTTAACACAGCCACAGAGGCGCCAGGCTTGAAAATCTCATGAAAATGTCTGAAAATCCAAAATTTCAGTCTAATTTTGGCAATCAAGCTGAGAGTGATGGGGTGAGGAGTCAATAAACACATGAAATCAATCAAAATGGGTGAACCAGGTCTGAAAACAATCAAAGGTTAAGACAAGGTCTATGAGGAAAGATCAAAACCCAAAGTTTCAATTCGATTCTCCCCAGTGGAGTCGCCAGTTTCTGTTGAAGGAAAATCTCCCTGCGGACATGTAGATCTCCTCTTGAGAGCTAGACTCTTAACTCTTAGGACAGAAGACGCTTAACGTGGACATTGACTTCCTTTCAGATCTATACAAACTAATGCATGAGGAGGAAGGAGAAAAGAAGTACCTTTTATCGGCGTTTGTCCCTGCACGCTCCGAGTTGAGCTCCAATCTTTCGCTCCTCGATGAGCCCTGTAGACCAACAATAGTACAACCACTTCCTACTCTATTGATATTAGCTTGAAATAGATCTATCTATCAGAGACAAGTTCATGTGAGATTAAACACAAACTAGAAAGAAACAAGCCAAGCGTGTCTATTGATGAGAACAATGACAGAAATAACTTACAACCGTAGATGCCAATGCGACAGCTTCGTCAAGTCCCCTTTGTCTAACCCTTGCTAAAAGGATCCACGATCCGGATGACAACAACTTCATTGATTACTTTCCTCCAGTTCACTGTATGTTTCCTATGAGATCATAGGTTTCATGCTTCCAATTCTTCCCCCTTTCCACCAT
>JZKD02S0086895.1:9058-25048 GCA_000966675.3 Picea glauca | reverse complement strand
CTAACTGTCCCCCATGTTGGAATGATGTTATTCGAGATGTAATTGTGCTAGGGGGAAAGCTAGCACATTGAATGATGTTGTTTGAGATGAGCTTGTTCTTGTGCAAGAGGGAAAAATAGCACGGGAAAGCTTACACCCATGGTGGGATGATTTTTGAGATGCGCTAGTGCTTGTGCAAGAGGGAAAGCTAGCACACACTAGCTTTCCCCCATGGTGGAATCATGTCGTTCGAGATGTGCTTGTGATTTTGCAAGAGGGAAATCCAACATAAACTAGCTTTCCCCCACGGTGGAATGATGTTGTTTCAAGATGCACGTGTGCGTGTTCAAGAGGGAAAGCTAGCACGCACTACATTTCCTTGATGAAGGAATGATGTTGTTCAAGATGAGCTTATGCTTGTGCAAGAGGGAAGACTAACATGTGCAATCTTTCCTCCATGCTAAAATGATGTTGTTCGAGATGTGCTTCTGTCCGTGCAAGAGGGAAAGCTAGAACATACTAGCTTTCCCCCACGTTGGAATGATGTTGTTCGAGATGCGCTTCTGCTTGTGAAAGATGGAAAGATAGCATGCGCTAGCTTTCCCCCATGGTGGAATGTTATTATTCGAGATGTGATTGTGCTAGGGGGGAAGCTAGCACATGCTAGATTTCACCCACATTGAATGATGTTGTTTGAGATGAACTTGTTCTTGTGCAAGAGGGAAAACTAGCATGTGCAAGCTTACCCCCATGGTGGGATGATTTTCGAGATGCGCCAGTGCTTGTGCAAGAGAGAAAGCTAGCACGCGCTACCTTTCCCCCATGGTGGAATCATGTTGTTCGAGATGTGCCTGTGATTTTGCAAAGAGGGAAATCCAACATAAACTAGCTTTCCCCCATGGTGGAATGATGTTGTTTCAAGATGCACTTGTGCTTGTTGAAGAGGGAAAGCTAGCACACGCTAGATTTCCTTGGCGGTGGAATGATGTTGTTCAAGATGAGCTTATGCTTGTGCAAGAGGCAAAACTAGCATGTGCAAGCTTTCCTCCATGCTAAATTGATGTTGTTCGAGATGCGCGTGTTCTTGTACAAGAGGGAAAGCTAGCACACGTTAGCGTTCCCCCATGGTGGAATGATGTTGTTCGAGATGCACTTGTGCTTCTGCAAGATGGAAATCTAGCATGCGCTAGCTTTCCCCCATGTTGGAATGATGTTATTCGAGATGTGATTGCGCTAGGGGGAAATCTAGCACATGCTAGCTTTCCCCCACATTGAATGATGTTGTTTGAGATGAGCTTGTTCTTGTGCAAGAGGGGAAACTAGCATGCGCTAGCTTACCCCCATGGTGGGATGATTTTCAAGATGTGCCAGTGCTTGTGCAACAAGAAAAGCTAGCATTTTCGAGATATGCTTGTGCTTTTGCAAGAGGGAAATCCAAAGCTAAACTAGCTTTCCCCCACGGTGGAATGATGTCGTTTCAAGATGCACTTGTGCTTGTTCAAGAGTGAAAGCTAGCACATGCTAGATTTCCTTGACGGTGGAATGATGTTGTTCAAGATGAGCTTATGCTTGTGCAAGAGGGAAGACTAGCATGTGCAAGCTTTCCTCCATGCTAAAAKAATTGTTCGACATGCGCTTGTGCTTGTTGCAAGAGAGAAAGCTAGTATGCACTAGATTTCCCCCATGGTGGAATGATGTTGTTCGAGATGAACTTGTGGTTCTACAAGATGGAAAGCTAGCACATGCTAGTTGTCCCCCATGTTGGAATGATGTTATTCGAGATGAAATTGTGCTAGGGGGAGAGCTAACACATTGAATGATGTTGTTTGAGATGAGCGTGTGCTTGTGTAAGAGGGAAAACTAGCATGCACTAGCTTACCCACATGGTCGGATGATTATCGAGATGTGCCAGTGCTTGTGCAAGAGGGTAAGCTAGCATCCACCATCTTTCCCCCACGGTGGAATGATGTTGTCCGAGATGTGTTTCTTCTTTTGTAAGAGGAAAATCCAACATAAACTAGCTTTCCCCCACGGTGGAATGATGTTGTTTCAAAATGCACTTGTGCATGTTCAGGAGGGAAATCTAGCACACGCTAGATTTCCTTGACGGTGGAATGATGTTGTTCAACATGAGCTTATGCTTGTGAAAGAGGGAAGACTAGCATGTGCAAGCTTTCCTCCATGCTAAAATGATGTTATTCGAGATGCGCTTCTGCTTGTGCAAGAGGGAAAGATAGCATGCACTAGCTTATCCCCATGGCCGAATGATGTTGTTCGAGATGCACTTGTGCTTATGCAAGATGGAAAGCAAGAACGCGCTAGATTTCCCCATGTTGGAATGATGTTATTCGAGATGTGATTGTGCTGGGGGAAAGATAGCACATGCTAGCTTTCCCCCACATTTAATGATGTTGTTTGAGATGAGCTTGTGCTTGTTGAAGAGGGAAAACTAGCACGCGCTAGCTTACCCCTATGGTGGGATAATTTGTTAGATGTGATAGTTCTTGTGTAAGAGGGAAAGCCAGGCTGCACTAGCTTTCCCCCACGGTGGAATCATGTTGTTCAAGATGTGCTTGTGCTTCTGCAAAATGGAAATCCAACATAAGCTAGCTTTCTCCCATGGTGGAATGATGTTGTTTCAAGATGCACTTGTGCTTGTTCAAGAGGGAAAGCTAGCACACGTTAGATTTCCTTGATGGTGGAATGATGTTGTTCAAGATGAGATTATGCTTGTGCAAGAGCGAAGACTAGCATGTGCAAGATTTCCTCCATGATAAACTGATGTTGTTCGAGATGCACTTGCGCTTGTGAAAGAGGGAAAGCTATCACGCGCTAGCTTTCCCCCATGGTGGAATCATGTTGTTTGAGATGCACTTGTACTTCTGTAATATTGAAAGCTAGGACGTGCTAGCTTTCCTCCATGTTGGAATGATGTTATTCGAGATGTGATTGTGCCAGGGGGAAAGCTAACACATGCTAGATTTCCTTCACATTGAATGATGTTGTTTGAGATGAGCTTGTGCTTGTGCAAGACTGAAAACTAGCATGCGCTAGCTTACCCTCATGGTAAGATGATTTTTGAGATCTGCTAGTGCTTGTGCAAGAGGAAAAGCTAACATGCTTTTCCCCACGGTGGAATGATGTTGTTCGAGATGTGCTTGTGCTTTTGCAAGAGGGAAATCCAAAGCTAAACTAGCTTTCCCCCACAGTGGAATGATGTTGTTTCAATATGCACTTGTGCTTGTTCAAGAGGGAAAGCTAGCACACGCTAGATTTCCTTGACGAAGGAATGATGTTGTTCAAGATGAGCTTATGCTTGTGCAAGAAGGAAGACTAACATGTGCAAGCTTTCCTCCATGCTAAAATGATGTTGTTCGAGATGCGCTTTTTCTTGTGCAAGAGGAAAAGCTAGAACACACTAGCTTTCCCCCATGTTTTAATGATGTTGTTCAAGATGTGGTTCTGCTTGTGCAAGATGGAAAGCTAGCATGCGCTAGCTTTCCCCCATGGTGGAATGTTGTTATTCGAGATGTGATTACGCTAGGGGAAAAGCTAGCACATGCTATCTTTCCCCCACATTGAATGATGTTGTTTGAGATGAGCTTATTCTTGTGCAAGAGAGGAAACTAGCACGTGCAAGCTTACCTCCATGGTGTGATGATTTTCGAGATGCGCTAGTGCTTGTGCAAGAGGGAAAGCTAGCACGCGCTACCTTTCCCCCACAGTGGAATCATGTTGTTTGAGATGTGCTTGTGCTTCTGAAAGAGGGAAATGCAACATAAACTAGCTCTCCCACGGTGGAATGATGTTGTTTCAAAATTCACTTGTGCCTGTTCAAGAGGGAAAGATTGCACACGCTAGATTTCCTTGACGGTGGAATGATATTGCTCAAGATGCGTTTATGCTTGTGCAAGAGGAAAAACTAGCATGTGCAAGCTTTCCTCCAAGAAAAATTGATGTTGTTCGAGATGCGCTTGTGCTTGTGCAAGAGGGAAAGCTAGCATGCGCTAGATTTCCTTAATAGTGGAATGATGTTGTTCAAGATGAGCTTATGCTTGTGCAAGAGGGAAGACTAGCATGTGAAAGCTTTCCTCCATGATAAAATGATGTTGTTCGAGATGCGCTTGCACTTGTGCAAGAGGGAAAGCTATCACGCGCTAGCTTTCCCCCATGGGGGAATGATGTTGTTCGAGATGCACTTGTGCTTCTGTAAGATTGAAAGCTAGCACATGGTAGCTTTCCCCCATGTTGGAATGATGTTATTCGAGATGTGATTGTGCTAGGGGGAAAGCTAGCACATGCTATATTTCCCCCAGATTGAATGATGTTGTTTGAGATGAGCTTGTGCTTGTGCAATAGTGAAAAATAGCATGCACTAGCTTACCCTCATGGTCAAATGATTTTCGAGATACACTAGTGCTTGTGCAACATGCTATCTTTCCCCCAGAGTGGAGTGATGTTGTTCGAGATGTGCTTATGATTTTGCAAGAGAGAAATCCAAAGCTAAACTAGATTTCCCCCATGGTGGAATGATGTTGTTTCAAGAGGAAAAAGTAGGAAACGCTAGATTTCCTTGATGGTGGAATGATGTTGTTCAACATGAGCTTATGCTTGTGCAAGAGGGAAGACTAGCATGTGCAAGCTTTACTCCATGCTAAAAGAATTGTTCGACATGCGCTTGTGCTTGTTTCAAGAGAAAAATCTAGCACGCACTAGATTTCCCCCATGGTGGAATGATGTTGTTCGAGATGCACTTGTGGTTCTACAAGATGGAAAGCTAGCACACGCTAGTTGTCCCCCATGTTGGAATGATGTTATTTGAGATGCAATTGTGCTAGGGGGAGAGCTAGCACATTGAATGATGTTGTTTGAGATGAGCTTGTGCTTGTGCAAGAGGGAAAACTAGCATGAACTAGCTTACCCACATGGTCGGATGATTATCGAGATACGCTAGTGCTTGTGCAAGAGGGTAAGCTAGCATCCGCCAGCTTTCCCCCACGGTGGAATGATGTTGTTTCAAAATGCACTTGTGCATACTCAAGAGGGAAATCTGGCACACGCTAGATTTCCTTGACGGTGGAATGATGTTGTTCAACATGAGCTTATGCTTGTGCAAGAGGGAAGACTAGCATGTGCAAGCTTTCCTCCATGCTAAAATGATGTTGTTCGTGATGTGCTTCTACTTGTGCAAGAGGGAAAGATAGCATGCACTAGCTTACCCCCATGGTGGAATGATGTTGTTCGAGATGCACTTGTTCTTATGCAAGATGGAAAGCAAGCATGTGCTAGACTTCCCCATGCTGGAATGATGTTATTCGAGATGTGATTGTGCTGGGGGAAAGCTAGCACATGCTAGCTTTCCCCCACATTGAATGATGTTGTTTGAGATGAGCTTGTGCTTGTTGAAGAGGGAAAACTAGCACGCGCTAGCTTATCCCCATCGTGGGATGATTTGTTAGATGTGCTAGTTCTTGTGTAAGAGGGAAAGGCAGGCTGCACTAGCTTTCCCCCATGGTGGAATCATGTTGTTCGAGATGTGCTTGTGCTTCTGCAAGAGGGAAATCCAACATAAACTAGCTTTCTCCCACTGTGGAATGATGTTGTTTCAAGATGCACTTGTGCTTGTTCAAGAGGGAAACCTAGCACACGCTAGATTTCCTTGATGGTGGAATGATGTTGTTGAAGATGAGCTTATGCTTGTGCAAGAGCGAAGACTAGCATGTGCAAGCTTTCCTCCATGATAAACTGATGTTGTTCAAGATGCACTTGTGCTTGTGCAAGAGGGAAAGCTATCACACGCTAGCTTTCCCCCATGGTGGAATCATGTTGTTTGAGATGCACTTGTACTTCTGTAATATTGAAAGCTACCACGTGCTAGCTTTCCCCCATGTTGGAATGATGTTATTCGAGATGTGATTGTGCTTGTACAAGACTAAAAACTAGCATGCGCTAGCTTGCCCTCATGGTCAGATGATTTTTGAGATCTGCTAGTGCTTGTGCAAGAGGAAAAGCTAACATGCTTTCCCCCACGGTGGAATGATGTTGTTCGAGATGTGCTTGTGCTTTTGCAAGAGTGAAATCCAATGCTAAAATAGCTTTCCCCCACAGTGGAATGATGTTGTTTCAAGATGCACCTGTGCTTGTTCAAGAGGGAAAGGTAGCACACGCTAGATTTCCTTGACGAAGGAATGATGTTGTTCAAGATGAGCTTATTCTTGTGCAAGAAGGAAGACTAACATGTACAAGCTTTCCTCCATGCTAAAATGATGTTGTTCGAGATGCGCTTTTGCTTGTGCAAGAGGGAAAGCTAGCATACACTAGCTTTCCCCATGTTTTAATGATGTTGTTCAAGATGTGCTTCTGCTTGTGCAAGATGGAAAGCTACCATGTGCTAGATTTCCCCCATGGTCTAATGTTGTTATTCGAGATGTGATTGTGCTAGGGGGAAAGCTAGCACATGCTAGCTTTCCCCCACATTGAAACATGTTGTTTGAGATGAGCTTGTTCTTGTGCAAGAGAGGAAACTAGCACGTGCAAGCTTACCTCAATGGTGGGATGATTTTCGAGATGCGCTAGTGCTTGTGCAAGAGGGAAAGCTAGCACGTGCTACCTTTCCCCCACAGTGGAATCATGTTGTTTGGGATGTGCTTGTGCTTCTGCAAGAGGGAAATGCAACATAAACTAGCTTTCTCCCATGGTGGAATGATGTTGTTTCAAGATTCACTTGTTCTTGTTCAAGAGGGAAAGCTTGCACACGCTAGATTTCCTTGACGGTGGAATGATGTTGTTCAAGATGAGCTTATGCTTGTGCAAGAGGAAAAACTAGCATGTGCAAGCTTTCCTCCAAGAAAAATTGATGTTGTTCGAGATGCGCTTGTTCTTGTGCAAGAGGGATAGATAGCACACGTTAGCTTTCCCCCATGGTGGAATGATGTTGTTCAAGATGCACTTCTGCTTCTGCAAGATGGAAAGCTAGCACGCGCTAGCTTTCCCACATGTTGGAATGATGTTATTTGAGATGTGATTGCGCTAGGGGGGAATCTAGCAGTTGCTAGCTTTCCCCGACATTGAATGATGTTGTTTGAGATGAGCTTGTTCTTGTGCAAGAGGGAAAACTAGGACGCGCTAGTTTTCCCCCATGGTGGGATGATTTTCGAGATGCGCTAGTGCTTGTGCAAGAGGAAAAGCTATCATTTTCGAGATGCACTTGTGCTTATGAAACATTGAAAGCTAGCACGCGCTAGGTTTCCCACATGTTGGAATGATGTTATTCGAGATGTGATTGTGCTAGGGGGAAAACTAGAACATGCTAGTTTTCCCACACATTGAATGATATTTTTTGAGATGAGCTTGTGATTCTGCAAGAGGGAAAACTAGGATGCGCTCGCTTACACACATGGTCGGATGATTTTCGAGATGCAGTAGTGCTTGTACAAGAGGGAAAGCTAGCATCCACCAGCTTTCCCCCATGGTGGAATGATGTTGTCCGAGATGTGTTTCTGCTTTTGCAAGAGGGAAATCCAACATAAACTAACTTTCCCCCATGGTAGAATGATGTTGTTTCAAGATGCACTTGTGCCTGTTCAAGAGGGAAAGCTAGCACACACTATATTTACTTGATGGTGGAATGATGTTGTTCAACATGAGCTTATGTTTGTGCAAGAGGGAAGACTAGCATGTGCAATCTTTCCTCCATGCTAAAATGGTGTTGTTCGAGATGTGCTTGTGCTTGTGCAAGAGGGAAAGATAGCACGCGCTAGCTTATCCCCATGGTGGAATGATGTTGTTCGAGATGCACTTGTGATTGTGCAAGATGGAAAGATAGCACGCGCTAGCTTTCCCTATGTTGGAGTGATGTTATTCGAGATGTGATGTGCTGGGGGAAAGCTAGCACATGCTAGATTTCCTTGATGAATGAATGATGTTGTTCAAGATGAGCTTATGCTTGTGCAAGAGGGAAGACTAACATGTGAAAGCTCTCCTCCATGCTAAAATGATGTTGTTCGAGATGTGTTTCTGCTTGTGGAAGAGTGAAAGCTAGCACACGCTTGTTTTTTGCCATGGTGGAATGTTGTTATTCGAGATGTGATTGCACTAGGGGGAAGGCTAGCACATGCTAGCTTTCCCCCACATTGAATGATGTTCTATGAGATGAGCTTGTTCTTGTGCAAGAGGGAAAACTAGCATGTGCAAGCTTTCCTCCATGCTAAATTGATGTTGTTCGAGATGCGCTTGTGCTTGTGCAAGAGGGAAAGCTAGCACACACTAGCTTTCCCCCATGGTGGAATGATGTTGTTCGATAGGCACTTGTGCTTCTCCAAGATGGATAGCTAGCACATTCTAGCTTTCCCCCAAGTTGGAATGATGTTATTGGATATGTGATTGTGCTAGGGGGAAATCTAGCACATGCTAGCTTTCCCTCACATTGAATGTTGTTGTTTGAGATGAGCTTGTGCTTGTGCAAGAGGGAAAACTAGCACACGCTAGTTTTCCCCCACGGTGGGATGATTTTCAAGATGCACTAGTGGTTGTGCAAGAGGAAAAGCTAGCATTTTTTAGATGCACTTGTGCTTCTACAAGATTGAAAGCTAGCATGCACTAGGTTTCCCCCATGTTGGAATGATGTTATTCAAGATGTGATTGTGCTAGGGGGAAAGCTAGCACATGATAGCTTTCCCTCACATTGAATGATATTGTTTGAGATGAGCTTGTGCTTGTGCAAGAGGGAAAACTAGCATGCGCTAGCTTACCCACATGGTCGGATGATTTTCGAGATGCGGTAGTGCTTGTGCAAGAGGGAAAGCTAGCATCCACCAGCTTTCCCTCACGGTGGAATGATGTTGTCTGAGATGTGTTTCTGCTTTTGCAAGAGGGAAATCCAACATAAACTAGCTTTCCCCCATGGTAGAATGATGTTGTTTCAAGAAGCACTTGTGCCTGTCCAAGAGGGAAAGCTAGCACACGCTAGATTTCCTTGACGGTGGAATGATGTTGTTCAACATGAGCTTATGATTGTGCAAGAGGGAAAACTAGCATGTGCAAGATTTCCTCCACGCTAAAATCGTGTTGTTCGAGGTGTGCTTGTGCTTTTGCAAGAGGGAAAGATAGCACGCGCTAGCTTATCCCCATGGTGGAATGATGTTGTTCGAGATGCACTTGTGCTTGTGCAAGATGGAAAGATAGCACGCGCTAGCTTTCCCCTTGTTGGAGTGATGTTATTCGAGATGTGATTGTGCTGGGGGAAAGCTAGCACACGCTAGATTTCCTTGACAAATGAATGATGTTGTTCAAGATGAGCTTATGCTTGTGCAAGAGGGAAGACTAACATGTGCAAGCTCTCCTCCATGCTAAAATGATGTTGTTTGAGATGTGCTTCTGCTCGTGCAAGAGGGAAAGCTAGCACGCGCTAGCTTTTCCCCATGGTGGAATGTTGTTATTTGAGATGTGATTGCACTAGGGGGAAAGCTAGCACATGCTAGATTTCCCCCACATTGAATGATGTTCTTTGAGATGAGCTTGTTCTTGTGCAAGAGGGAAAACTAGCATGTGCAAGCTTTCCTCCATGCTAAATTGATGTTGTTCGAGATGGGCTTGTGCTTGTGCAGGAGGGAAAGCTAGCATGCGCTAGCTTTCCCCCATGGTGGAATGATGTTGTTCGAGATGCACTTGTTCTTGTGCAAGATGGATAGCTAGCACATGCTAGCTTTCCCCCATGTTGGAATGATGTTATTCGAGATGTGATTGCGCTAGGGGGAAATCTAGCACATGCTAGCTTTCCCCCACATTGAATGATGTTGTTTGAGATGAGCTTGTGCTTCTACAAAAGGGAAAACTAGCACACGCTAGCTTAACCCCATGGTGGGATGATTTTCGAGATGTGCTAGTGCTTGTGCAAGAGGAAAAGGTAGCATTTTCGAGCTGCACTTGTGCTTCTGCAAGATTGAAAGCAAGCACGCGCTAGCTTTTCCCCATGTTAGAATGATGTTATTCGAGATGTGATTGTGCTAGGTGGAAAGCTAGAACATGCTAGCTTTCCCACACATTGAATGATGTTTTTCAAGATGTGCTTGTGCTTATGCAAGAGGGAAATCCAACATAAACTAGCTTTCTCTTACGGTGGAATTATTTTGTTTCAAGATGCACTTGTGCTTGTTCAAGAGGGAAAGCTAGCACACGCTAGATTTTCTTGACGGTGGAATGATGTTGTTCAAGATGAGATTATTATTGTGCAATAGGGAAGAATAGCATGGGCAAGCTTTCCTCCATGATAAAATGATGTTGTTCGAGATGCGCTTGCGCTTGTGCAAGAGGAAAAGCTATCACGCGCAGGCTTTCCCCTATGGTTGAATGATGTTGTTCGAGATGCACTTGTGCTTCTGTAATATTGAAAGCTAGCACGCACTAGCTTTCCCCGATGTTGGAATGATGTTATTCAAGATGTGATCGTGCTAGGGGGAAATCTAGCACATGCTAGATTTCCCCCACATTGAATGATGTTGTTTCAGATGAGCTTGTGCTTGTACAAGAGTGAAAACTAGCATGCACTAGCTTACCCTCATGGTCAAATGATTTTTGAGATATGCTAGTGCTTGTGCAAGAGGGAAAGCTAGCATGCGCTAGCTTTCCCCCACGGTGGAATGATGTTGTTCGAGATGTGCTGGTGCTTTTTCAAGAGGGAAATCCAAAGCTAAACTAGCTTTCCCCCATGGTGGAATGATGTTGTTTCAAGATGCACTTGTGCTTGTTCAAGAGGAAAGCTAGCACACGCTAGATTTNTTCGAGATGCACTTGTGCTTCTGCAAGATGGAAAGCTAGCACATGCTAGTTGTCCCCCATGTTGGAATGATGTTATTTGAGATGTAATTGTGCTAGGGGGAAAGATAGCACATTTAATGATGTTGTTTGAGATGAGTTTGTGCTTGTGAAAGAGGGAAAACTAGCACGCACTAGCTTACCCACATAGTCGGATGATTTTCGGGATGTGCTAGTGCGTGTGAAAGAGGGTAAGCTAACACTTGCTAGCTTTCCCCCACGGTGGAATGATGATGTCCGAGATGTGTTTCTGCTTTTGCAAGAGGGAAATCCAAAGCTAAACTAGCTTTCCCCCATGGTGGAATGATGTTGTTTCAAGATGCACTTGTGCTTATGCAAGATGGAAAGCTAGCATGCGCTAGCTTTCCCCATGTTGGAATGATGTTATTCAAGATGTGATTGTGCTGGTGAAAGCTAGCACATGCTAGCTTTCCCCCACATTGAATGATGTTTCTTGAGATGAGCTTGTGCTTGTTGAAGAGGGAAAATTATTACGCGCTAGCTTACCCCCATGGTGGGATGATTTGTGAGATGCACTAGTGCTTGTGCAAGAGGGAAATCTAGCATGCACTAGCTTTCCCCCACGGTGGAATCATGTTGTTCAAGATGTTCTTGTGCTTATGCAAAAGGGAAATCCAACATAAATTATCTTTCTCCCACGGTGGAATGATGTTGTTTCAAGATGCACTTGTGCTTGTTCATGAGGGAAATCTAGTACATGCTAGATTTCCTTGACAGTGGAATGATGTTCTTCAAGATGAGCTTATGCTTGTGCAAGAGGCAAGACTAGCATGTGCAAGATTTCTTCCATGTTAAATTGATGTTGTTCGAGATGCACTTGTTCTTGTGCAAGAGGGAAAGGTAGCACACGCTAGCTTTCCCCCATGGTGGAATGATGTTGTTCGAGATGCACTTGTGCTTCTGCAACATGGAAAGCATGCGCTAGCTTACCCTCATGGTCGGATGATTTTTGAGATGTGCTAGTGCTTGTGCAAGAGGGAAAGATAACATGCACTAGCTTTCCCCCACGGTGGAATCATGTTGTTCGAGATGTGCTTGTGCTTCTGCAAGAGGGAAATCCAACATAAACTAGCTTTCTCCCATGGTGGGATGATGTTGTTTCAAGATGCACTTGTGCTTGTTCATGAGGGAAAGCTAGCACATGCTAGATTTCCTTGATGGTGGAATGATGTTGTTCAAGATGGGCTTATGCTTGTGCAAGAGGGAAGACTAGCACGTGGAAGATTTCCTCCATGATAAAATGATGTTGTTCGAGATGCGCTTGTGCTTGTGCAAGGGGGAAAGCTATCACGTGCTAGCTTTCCCCCATGGTGGAATGATGTTGTTCGAGATGCACTTGTGCTTCTGTAAGATTGAAAGCTAGCATGCGCTAGCTTTCCCCCATTTTGGAATNTTCGAGATGCACTTGTGCTTCTGCAAGATGGAAAGCTAGCACATGCTAGTTGTCCCCCATGTTGGAATGATGTTATTTGAGATGTAATTGTGCTAGGGGGAAAGATAGCACATTTAATGATGTTGTTTGAGATGAGTTTGTGCTTGTGAAAGAGGGAAAACTAGCACGCACTAGCTTACCCACATAGTCGGATGATTTTCGGGATGTGCTAGTGCGTGTGAAAGAGGGTAAGCTAACACTTGCTAGCTTTCCCCCACGGTGGAATGATGATGTCCGAGATGTGTTTCTGCTTTTGCAAGAGGGAAATCCAAAGCTAAACTAGCTTTCCCCCATGGTGGAATGATGTTGTTTCAAGATGCACTTGTGCTTATGCAAGATGGAAAGCTAGCATGTGCTAGCTTTCCCCATGTTGGAATGATGTTATTCAAGATGTGATTGTGCTGGTGAAAGCTAGCACATGCTAGCTTTCCCCCACATTGAATGATGTTGTTTGAGATGAGCTTGTGCTTGTTGAAGAGGGAAAATTATTACGCGCTAGCTTACCCCCATGGTGGGATGATTTGTGAGATGCACTAGTGCTTGTGCAAGAGGGAAGTCTAGCATGCACTAGCTTTCCCCCACGGTGGAATCATGTTGTTCAAGATGTTCTTGTGCTTATGCAAAAGGGAAATCCAACATAAACTAGCTTTCTCCCACGGTGGAATGATGTTGTTTCAAGATGCACTTGTGCTTGTTCATGAGGGAAATCTAGTACATGCTAGATTTCCTTGACAGTGGAATGATGTTCTTCAAGATGAGCTTATGCTTGTGCAAGAGGCAAGACTAGCATGTGCAAGATTTCTTCCATGTTAAATTGATGTTGTTCGAGATGCACTTGTTCTTGTGCAAGAGGGAAAGGTAGCACACGCTAGCTTTCCCCCATGGTGGAATGATGTTGTTCGAGATGCACTTGTGCTTCTGCAACATGGAAAGCATGCGCTAGCTTACCCTCATGGTCGGATGATTTTTGAGATGTGCTAGTGCTTGTGCAAGAGGGAAAGATAACATGCACTAGCTTTCCCCCACGGTGGAATCATGTTGTTCGAGATGTGCTTGTGCTTCTGCAAGAGGGAAATCCAACATAAACTAGCTTTCTCCCATGGTGGGATGATGTTGTTTCAAGATGCACTTGTGCTTGTTCATGAGGGAAAGCTAGCACATGCTAGATTTCCTTGATGGTGGAATGATGTTGTTCAAGATGGGCTTATGCTTGTGCAAGAGGGAAGACTAGCACGTGGAAGATTTCCTCCATGATAAAATGATGTTGTTCGAGATGCGCTTGTGCTTGTGCAAGGGGGAAAGCTATCACGTGCTAGCTTTCCCCCATGGTGGAATGATGTTGTTCGAGATGCACTTGTGCTTCTGTAAGATTGAAAGCTAGCATGCGCTAGCTTTCCCCCATTTTGGAATGATGTTATTCGAGATGTGATTGTGCTAGGGGGAAAGCTAGCACATGCTAGATTTCCCCCATATTGAATGATGTTGTTTGAGATGAGCTTGTATGCAAGAGGGAAAATTAGCATGCGCTAGCTTACCCCCATGGTGGGATGATTTTCGAGATGCGCTAGTGCCTGTGCAATAGGGAAAGCTAGCATGCGCTAGCTTTCCCCCATGGTGGAATGATGTTGTTCGAGATGTGCTTGTGCTTTAGCAAGAGGGAAATCCAACATAATATAGCTTTCCCCCACGGTGAAATGATGTTGTTTCAATATGCACTTGTGCTTGTTCAAAGAGGGAAAGCTACCACACGCTAGATTTCCTTCACGGTGGAATGATGTTCAAGATGAGCTTATGCTTGTGCAAGAGGTAAGACTAGCATGTGTAAGCTTTCCTCCATGCTAAAATGATGTTGTTTGAGATGCGCTTGTGCTTTTGCAAGAGGGAAAGCTAGGATGCGTTAGCTTTCCCCCATCGTGGAATGATGTTTTCCGAGATGCACTTGTGATTGCGCAATAGGAAAAGCTAGTAAACAATACCTGCATCCCATGGTTGAATGATGCTAGCTTTACTCTATGGTGGAATGATGTTGTTGGAGATGCATTTGTTCTTATGCAAGAGGAAAAGCTAACACATGCTAGCTTTCCCTCATGGTGGAATAATGTTGTTTGAGATGCACCTGTGTTTGTGCAAGAGGGAAAGCTAGCACGCGCTACCTTTCCCCGATGGTGGAATGTTATTTGATATGCACCATTGCTTGTGCAAGAGGGAAAGCTATCTTTCCCCTACAGTCGAATGATGTTATCCGATATGTGTTTGTACTTGTGTAAGACAAAAATTTAACATGCGTTAGCTTTCCCCCTCAGTGGAATGAGGTTGTTCTAGATGCGCTTGTGGTTGTGAAAGAGGGAAAGCTAGCACGTCTACCATGGTGGAATGATGTTCGAGGTGATTTTGTGCCTGTGCAAGATGAAAAGTTAGCACACACTAGCTTTTATTTACTGTAGAATGATTTTGTTCAAGATGCACGTGTACTTCTGCAAGAGGGAAAGCTAGCACGCGCTAGCTTTCCCTTAGGGTTGAATGATGTTGTTTGAGATTCATTTATGATTTTGTAAGAGAGAAGGCTAACATGCACAGACTTTCCTCCATGTTGGAATGATGTTGTTTGAGATGCGTTTGTGCTTGTGCAAGAGGGAAAGTTAGCACACACTAACGTTTTCCTATGCTAGAATGATGTTTGAGATGCAATTGNTGATGTTGTTCGAGATGTGCTTGTGCTTTAGCAAGAGGGAAATCCAACATAATCTAGCTTTCCCCCACGGTGAAATGATGTTGTTTCAATATGCACTTGTGCTTGTTCAAAGAGGAAAAGCTACCACACGCTAGATTTCCTTCACGGTGGAATGATGTTCAAGATGAGCTTATGCTTGTGCAAGAGGTAAGACTAGCATGTGTAAGCTTTCCTCCATGCTAAAATGATGTTGTTTGAGATGCTCTTGTGCTTTTGCAAGAGGGAAAGCTAGGATGCATTAGCTTTCCCCCATCGTGGAATGATGTTTTCCGAGATGCACTTGTGATTGCGCAATAGGAAAAGCTAGTAAACAATACTTGTACCCCATGGTTGAATGATGCTAGCTTTACTCTATGGTGGAATGATGTTGTTGGAGATGCATTTGTTCTTATGCAAGAGGGAAAGCTAACACATGCTAGCTTTCCCTCATGGTGGAATAATGTTGTTTGAGATGCACCCGTGTTTGTGCAAGAGGGAAAGCTAGCACGCGCTACCTTTCCCCGATGGTGGAATGTTATTTGATATGCACCATTGCTTGTGCAAGAGGGAAAGCTAGCTTTCCCCTACAGTCGAATGATGTTATCCGATATGTGTTTGTACTTGTGTAAGACAAAAATTTAACATGCGTTAGCTTTCCCCCTCAGTGGAATGAGGTTGTTCTAGATGCGCTTGTGGTTGTGAAAGAGGGAAAGCTAGCACGTCTACCATGGTGGAATGATGTTCGAGGTGATTTTGTGCCTGTGCAAGATGAAAAGTTAGCACATGCTAGCTTTTATTTACTGTAGAATGATTTTGTTCAAGATGCACGTGTACTTCTGCGAGAGGGAAAGATAGCACGTGCTAGCTTTCCCTTAGGGTTGAATGATGTTGTTTGAGATTCATTTATGATTTTGTAAGAGAGAAGGCTAACATGCACGGACTTTCCTCCATGTTGGAATGATGTTGTTTGAGATGCGTTTGTGCTTGTGCAAGAGGGAAAGTTAGCACACACTAACGTTTTCCTATGCTAGAATGA
>JZKD02S0086894.1:341673-355931 GCA_000966675.3 Picea glauca | reverse complement strand
AAATAATTCTTGTGTTGGGTAGTATTTAATAAAAGAAAAACTTCCATGAATCTTTCATCAAATGATATTGTAATTAATGAAGCCTTTAAATTTTCTTAGATTATTGGGTTACATCCTTGTGTGGTTTGGTATCTAGTTATGGTAAATCAATTTAGAATAAATTGTAATTCGTAATGTTTTTATAATTTCTAAGAATGTTATCTAGTGAGATTGAACTTTTAACTTAAATTGATGACCAATCATTTTTTTTTTCAAATCTATTAAGGAATGGTCAAGTCCTCTGCTAGATGATAAAAAATAATATTACACTAAAGGATATATTTCAAAATCATACCTTAAACGAATTATTACCATTGGTACAACTTAAGCATTTTAGATGTAAGCATACACCTTTACAAAATTTACTTTTACCATCATTTTCCTTCATACGACTGACGTTAGTGTTTTCCCTATATTTATTTTTTGAATGCTTGATAATTGTATCTTGATCTTGTTGGGAAAATTTTACTTATGTTGAAAAAAAAAAAGATCAATGAATATTGTTATTCGTGTATATTAAATTGTCCTCGCTTATGTAATTGTCTCCAGATAGTTTAGAAATTTAATATATATATAAAAAATACCTTATTTTTTTTTATATATTATAATCCTTGAGATGTTTCCATCTATGAAACTATTCCAAGGCATCCATTAGATTAATTGATTTGTTTTTTATTCAATCTATCCTAAAATAGAGTGTTTTTGTTGTTAATTTAGGCATGTATCTTGAGTCATTAAATTCTAAAGATTTAATATGAGAAGGAAAATCATTCCATGTTTCAGATAATTAAAATCTTAGAATATGGAAGAAGAATATAAAGAAAAACAATTTGAAAATTAGAGCAATGTACTTCTGATAAATATTACTTTAACTTTCAGGAAGAAAAAGTGATGTTTGTTAATATATCTTGAAACTAGAATATTGTTTGAATTTTAAAGAATACTTCTTTGAATTCGAAAAAGGAATAATGAAATATAAGAATAGGTGTCCTTTTATACTCACAATATTTTAGAAGAAATCCAAAATATTTAGTGATACCTGTGTGGCACTATGATGGTAGTTGTTGTATTAAATCATCACATTCATGGCAGTAGACACATCTAAGAAGAAATTGAGAATATGGAAATAACAAAGAAAGGAAATCACATAATCTGAAACACAAAAGTTTCAATCTTCAAAAATTGCAGATATTTTATTAAGACTTAAGCTCAGGCCAAAAAAAAACTCTGTTACATTGAGTTCTCATGAGTATTTATACAAGATAGGTCAAAACCAAAAATGGTTATTAGATCCTATTTTTTAGAAAATTAAGATACTACAAAATATTTGGCTCCCTAGAAATAGGACACTTGGAGGAGTCAATACCTGATTTTATTTCTCTTTGATGAGTCACCCTACCAAAAAGTGGAGGAGAATACTCTAGGTTGCATTCGAATCATAACGAAAAGATTTCATCTATCTGAATGCAATATCCAACTTAGCGTACTTTTCGTAAGTAGGGGTATTTGAGAATAAAGTCTTTGTTTTCCATAAAAGATAAAAGTCACACATGAGTAGATCGACAATAGTTTGACCTCTTAGAGTATTGGTCATATTTTCAAATTTATCATCTTTACCCCTGGTAATAAACTAAAATTTTCAGAAGTCTTCATATGGCAATAACTTTCCATATTTGTCCCAGGTTGAAGGTAACCCCATTTTCACTAAGTTCTCAAACTTGTTGGAAAAAGATTCCACATTACTTTTCAAGGTTATGCATTCATTCTGAGCTTGTTGTATTAGGTTCCTTTTTGTGAATATCCTTTTAGTTTCCATTACCATTTTTGTCCTATCATTAACGCCTTTCTTCAACAATGTATCTCTAGAATTTGAATTCAGGAAATTTATGATATGAGTGGCTAGTTGTGGTCTTGTTCCCAATTCATGAAGCAATCCCAAAGCCTAACTACTTCATTGATAATATCATCCCATATGAGATGCTTGGCTCCTAAAAAATATGGTTTTCTTGATAGCTTAGTCTTTATTTGGTCCATATCACTCAACATTTCGACCTTTAGCTTATGCTATTCTGAAATAGTTGTCTTTGTCTTTGATTTCTTCTTTCTTCTCTGAGATTTTTTTCTTTGGGCTTTCAATCTGAACACCTTTCTGATTTAAATTTGCTAATTCCCTTGATAGTCCAGTCGTTGGATCTGATGTTTCTATTGCTCAAGAAGAGGAAGATCCTCCTTTTAAACTTTCAATTTGTTTTTCGTACATGTCCATTTTTTCACCCATCTCTGCCAATTTCTTCATAAGTTGGTATTTCTCTGACTGGATTGATTGGAGTTCTAGAGTTTGTACATGGTTGATTCCTGGTATTATAAGTTTTTGTTTTACAACTTGGATTTCTTTATCTTTTGTTTCGATAAGTTATTGTATGGGTGCATCATCTTTTGTATTTTTTCCAAGTTCTATTATCCATTGTTCGAACTCCTCCACTCTTATGTGTCTGGTTATGGTAGCCAAATTTTCATTATTCAACTGAGTTACGAGTTAATCATTGATGGCTTGAATTTTCTTGATTCCTAGATTGTCTATCATAGCATATATGCTTATCATCTCTGTAGTCTGTCTATGCAAATCAAAATTATCCAAAGGATGAACATTGATTAGATCTATAAAGATGTTTGTCACTTTTTTTTTATCCTTTGGCTCCATGACTGCTATATCCAGCCTCCCTTTTCATAGTATACAACTGAGATCATTTGTGTATTATATGTATCATGGTCATAGATTTTAGGAATCATACTTTTCTTGATTCTTGCACATGTCTTTATTACATCCACAAATTGTTGAACTTGGTCCAATTACCTTGATTGATCACTGGTTCCTGACTCTGACTCACTTTGAGCTACCACACCTTTGATATTGTCTGTAGTCATCACTTCTACAATCACAAAAAGGCCTATTTTCTTTGGTATTATTTCTTGAGGAAGCTTTGTTTCCTCTTCTTCGATTTCTTCTAACTTCTTCTTCTTGTATGATTCTTCTTCACTTGTTTCTAAACCTTTCAAAGAAGACTCTCGATGTTTCCTTTTGTATGTCTTTTTAAACTATTGTGGAGTTTGTGTGATTGGATACTTTCTTGATTGCTTAGGTAATTTTCCATGGATTTGTAAAATGTTCGGAACATCTTTCCAACTGTCTTGGTTTTCCAATATCTCCAATTTCTCTTTTTGTTGATGTTGATAAGGAATTTTCCCATGTGGAATTCTTTTTGATGAAATTATGCCATGAGGGTCATAATTCCATGGTTCTCCTTGTTGTAATCCTGGGGATGAAAGTATCTTTGTTGTAACCTACAATGTTGACTTGGTATTCAAAATGAAAGGACCTAATTCCTTCTTTAATTTGAATTTCACCTTATACTTGTTAGGCACAAAATGAATTTCATTAGATTTTAATCTCTGTCTAATATATTCAAGAGAAAAAATCCCAGGAGTCATAAAAACAGGTAAGTAGAATGGAGCAAGTTGAAAAATATAACTCCTTATTTTAGTGTAATGTTCAAAGACATACCAGTCTTCCACTCTTATGTCTGGAATTAATTGTAACAATTTCTTTCACTCGGGAAAGGTTCTAGAAGGATATTGATTATATATTATTTGGTAATCTTTGGACATAAACTGATCCACATATTGTGAAAACTCAATGTTAAAAGGCTTTTTAATAATCACAGAAGTCTAGTGAGAAACTGAGGAAGGGTTACGAAGTTCATATTCAACTTTTGACCCTAGATTTTTGAAATGAAAATCTTGGTTTTGTTTGGAAAACATAGGGAAGACATTATCTTAGATTAATAATAAAAAATATAATTATTGATTATTAAATACTATATATAATAAGTAAATGATAATAATAAATAGTTATTGATTATCCAAGGGACGCATCATTTCATGGATGGTCACCATATGTTCTCTATATATGGAACACTTATCATTGTAATAAAAAATATCGATAATATCTCACATAGAAAAACAACATGGTATCAGAGTGAGACTGGGCTTGACTCCCTCATAGGAGGGCCCAAGAAAATGAGAGTAGAGTAAAGTGTTGGGAGTGTTAAATTTATGGGGTTGTTACAATCTCTATGTACAACATATTTACTTTTTACTCCTACCTATCTTATAGAATGAATTCCATAAATTATGGTGGGTAKTAATTTCTAGTAAAAATGTCTAATTACCTAAATATGAGGAATGTAYTGCATATTTACTTCTACCTATATTTATGCAAAGAATCRCATGAACTATGGAGGAAYAATTTAACAAAGTCAAATAMWATGTGAATGGATTATAAACAAGTTAATATTTGGGTAGTTACGGGAGGCATTCTCCAACTATTTATAAGAAAGAAAATTAATTTTAAATTTAATTTCCAAAGAGATGTGTCTTTTTGGATCAATCGAATATTACTATAAAAAGACACATGAAAGACAAAAAAATAGACACACATATTTTTTTTTGTCTCACACATGGGAAGTGATATAAGGAAGAGACCGAAGTTTCTAAGTAGTTGAAATTTTCCAATTTACTTAGTGATGTTCTAGAGTTTACTAAAGTAATATTGTATGTCATTGGAAGTAATTACCACTTGGGAAAAATTGTTCTTGTCTAATTTAACACTAGAAAATCAATATGGTTAGTTGTATGACATCGAGTATATGATGGATGTGTTTTGGTATATGTATGACATCGAGTTTATGATGGATGTGTGTGTCAGTGTTTCATGGAAACCTGCACAGGAGATCTAGCTAAAGCAAGTACAAACAAAGCCTATCAACAAAAGAAGGGAGACTCAATATGGAAGAATGAGAAAATATAGTCACACTATTCCAATGAATTGATGATTGATACATAGATCATGATCAATATGATACAATGAATGAGTGGAATACACTCATATATAGGGAAAAACATTCCATAACTAAGAAAAGCAATCAAGTAGCTAGTTTTCCTTAGGAATGCATGCATGCATAATAGTGATGGTAAAAAATAGAAAGTCTAAAATAGAACTAGTCAGTTAACTCCCATTGAACTAGTGTGCCAAAAATAGAAATTTCTCCAACATCCTCCCTGAACATCACTATGGAGTAAAAAATGAGTCTCGGCTACTAGGACATTTTAGGTACTCATGTACAATGCAACTAATGAACACTGAATTGAAATGAGAAAAGAGGGAAAACCATGTGGGAACAAAACCCCCCCTCAAAGGACAATGTATCAAAAGAAGAAAATGCAATTGCTAAGGAAGTGATGAAGCCAAAGTGTTTGAATGACACAGTTGAATAATCCTCTATACTCGGCCTCTGTAGAAGATAAAGCAATGTCGATTTCTTCTTACTTGACCAACAAATTGGGCCTGACCCCAAACTGAGAGTGTACCCGGGCGTGGACTTGCGATCTATGCTATCACCAGGTCAATCTGAATCTGTGAAGCCTATGAGATCTAATGAAAAACTAGTTGCAGAGTAAATCCCATAAATCATAGTGACCTAAACATATTTGAGGATGCGCTTGGTAGCCTTCCAGTGGAGATCATGGGATTCCTACATGTATCTGGAAACTGCTCCTACCACATATGAGATATTTGGATGGGTGTGGGTGAGAGACAAAATACTCCCCACCAACTGTCGATACAAATTGTTGTCCACTAATGGTGTATCCCTGCCATCCTCAAGTCTGATCCCAGATAAGAAGGGTGTAGGTGCATACTTACAGTCTGTCATGTGGAATCTATCCAGAATATCCCTGACATACTTAGCCTGAGAAAGTTTGATGCCGAAAGCATCCTGAATGATCTCAAGACCAAGAAATAAGTGTAGTGGACCCATGTCTGTCATAGAGAACCTACCATGCAAAATATCTTTGACCAAAGAAATGGATGAAGCAGAGCTACCGATGATCAAAATATCATCAACATAGAGTACTAATATCATCACAGAGTCAGTAGTCCTCAACATGTAAACATTGGAATCAGATTTACATCTAACAAAATCATGTGAAAGTAAGTAAGAATCCATCTTTGCATACCATGCTCTAGGTGACTTCTTCAGGCCATAGAGAGACTTCTTCGGTCTGCATACTAAAGATGAGTTTTGAATGAACCATGTGGTTGCTCCATGTAGATCTCCTCTGAAAGGTCACCATGAAGAAACACATTCTTCACATCCAGCTGGTGAACTTCCCATCCTTTGGCTGCTACAATGGCTAGAGCCAAGTGACTAGATTCCATCTTTGCTACAGGAGAAAAGTTCTCATCATAATCTATCCCATGAATCTGTTAAAATCCTTTTGCAACTAATCTAGCTTTGTACCTTCTCACCTGACCATCTGCTGATCTCTTGGTCCTATAGACCCATTTGCATCTGAAAAGTTTCCTCCCTAGTGGAAGTGGAACCAGATCCCAAGTCTGATTATCTAGGAGAGATTCATGCTCCTCCTGCATGGTTGATTTCCATAGTGGATTGCCAATAACCTCACTGTAGGTATGTGGATCAGAAGATTGAACCATATAGCAATGCATGGACATCGATGGTTCAGAAGATGAGAATACATGAGAAGGATCCACATGCTGAGATTGAGTCCTCCTTGAATCCAATGGATCCCCTACAAGGTTTCCTATTGCCTGAAGTGTGGATTGTGCCCACTTAGGAATTTGTTGAAGCTCTGACGTTGTCTCCTCATTTGGATGTACTATCTTCTCATCTATATGTACATAATATTATGAATCTGTGTCTGAATATGTATCATCTGAGTGTGTGGA
Source organism: Picea glauca (assembly GCA_000966675.3). Lineage (NCBI taxonomy): Eukaryota > Viridiplantae > Streptophyta > Pinopsida > Pinales > Pinaceae > Picea > Picea glauca. Next base: position 349,084 of record JZKD02S0086894.1, on the reverse strand, counting down.
ATCATCATCTCTGATGTCTGAAACTGATGGAAGCATAAGAGTCTCTGCATGTTGCACTGAAGGTGCATGGAAAGGACTCTCCTCAAACTGAATAGTGAGTTCAAGGATGAGTTGGTCTGTAGAGGGATCAATCAATCTGTACCCCTTCACATCATCTGGATATCCCACAAAGATGCAAGGTGTGCTCTGTGGATCTAATGCTTTCCTCTTTTCAGAAGGAATATGGGCCCATGCTCTAGATCCAAAGATGTGGAAGAGTGTGATATCTGGTTTGTCACATGTCCAAGCCTCAAAAGGTGTCCTATCCTCAACAGATCTGTGAGGTGATATGTTATGTATGTAAGTAGCACAGTTAAGTGCCTCAGCCCAAAGATTGGAAGGAATTGATCTTGCATGCAACATGCAACTGGTCATCTCCTTGAGAGACCTGTTCTTCCTTTCAACAACTCCATTTTGTTGTGGAGTGTATGGAACTGTGTGTTGTAACTAGATACCATCTTCATGATAAATATTCTGAACATCTTTGTTGATACACTCCCTCACATTGTCTATACAGAGAATCTTGATTTTCTTCCCAGTTTGTGTCTCTACTAGAGCTTTGAATTCTTTTTGATGCTCAAAAACTTTAGACTTTTGTTTGAGAAAATAAACCGAAGTATAGCGTGAGTAATCATCAATAAATGTAAGAACATACTTTGCTTTGTTGATGGAAAGATGTGGAAATGGACCCATGAGATCACTATGAACAAGATCCAAGGAAGAGGAGGCTCCCCTTGCCTTCCCCTTTTCAAACTTCTCTTCAAGATGCTTGCCAAGAATACATCCTTTGCAAACCCCTTCAGAAAAGTGAATGTCTGGAAAGCCTTTGACCATTCCTTGCTTGGAAAGTCGTTGCATGTACCTTAAGTTTAAATGACCAAATATCTCATACCATACTCTAATACTATCATTAGAATGTGTAAGTAGCAAAGAGGAGTCATATTCAATAAACTTAGTGAACTTATACAACCTTGATTTGTGATCCACCTCACCAACTGCAATAATGGAACTGTCATGCATGTCAAGTATATTAACTAAATATAATGTAAATTCAACCCTTTTACCTGTTTGAGTGATCTAATAAACTGAGAGTAGATTTATAGAAAGCTTTGGAACATGTAAGATATTCTCAAAACTTCCATTAGGGAGTTTCACTCTTCCTTCTCCTGCAACCGCTATTGGAGTATCATCCCCCATGAGAATAGGAGGTCCAGAGAATGAACTCAAAGAAGTAAAAACTTCCTCCTTAGCTTCCATATGATGTGATGCACTAGAATCTATAATCCATGAATCAGATGAGGAATTAATAGCAACCAAAGCATGATAATTAACTTTCTTAGGCGCATGATCTTCTTCCTTCTTCTTCTTGGCTCCTTTAGGAATGAAGTATCCAAGGTTATTCCTCTGAAGTAATTATGTCATAAGATCGATCTTCTTCTTCATGCATGTGGATTCTTCATGATTCGGTTTATTGCAATATGTGCACTGCTTTCCCTTTTTCTTCTTCCCTTTGGAATTTGAAGAATCTTTGGAACCTGGAGAATCCTTGAAGGGTTTGGAATATCCCTCCTTCTTTGACTGTGGATGTAATAATTCCTTTCGTTTCTTCTTCGATTTCTGATTGTATGACCTTTTTCCATCATGCATGGTGAGTGCATGTGATTTGGGATCTTTCATGAGGCCCATCTGTATGAGTTTTTTCTGCTCTTGTGTAGGATATTCAATGAACTGAGCCAACATAGGCATTTTCCAATTTGTTCCGAAAAGACATATGCCAGAATGGAAATTAGAGACATATACAGTGTGTTGAAAAGTCAACAAGAAACATATGTCTAATTTACTTTTCCCTTAAATAAATTGGACAATAAATATTAATCTATTATCTCATTCATAACTGAGTGAGTTGGATTTGTAACAAAATTATAAGTGTAGTTAAGTGAGTTAAGGTCAGTTGTACTAGTTGTAAATAAACATGCACTAGTGAGAGTTCAGTTAATCAGTGAACTCACATGCAACTGAAGATTCGCCATGGTTAAATACATGCATGTCAGATCCAGTGGAGACCCAATTGAGATAACAGGTGAAAGAGACAGTTTGGCTATTAGTTGTGATTTGATCACACATGCAGTGGATATGCTTATGAGCATGTGAAAACTAGGCAATTAGTGTATGATCATTTGTGAGACTTCAAATTGCAGAGATTCTGCAGAGGAGGCAAGATGTCTGGACACTAAGAATTGGCACATGTATTTGTTGATTTGTGTATGACAGTGTGAAACGATTGTATTGTACTAAGATCTCTTGGATTAGAGTTTTGTATGAGATTGTTTCATGATTCATAATATACATAATATATGATAGTGGGGTTTTCAGCTTTATGCTTTCCCGATAAAACTTCTATGTTATGTGTTCTTGATATTTCACTTTGTGATTGTGGCTGTGATCATGGTTTAATTTTCCATAAGAATAATAGTAGAAGTGATTATGTATTTAACAGTGGCATATAATTGTTAGATCAGGAGAATCGTAGGAAATACTTAATTTGTATTGAAATTTCTACACGGTATCAAAGCCACGGAGGCCATAGAGGCACATAAGTGAGGTGCGAACATAATTTCATTCTCACAGGTCTCGTCTCTAGCAGGGTGTGAAATTTAGTATTGAATACTATGCTCAGTTCTGAAAGAATAAATTCTCACACCCTAAACAAAGGAGAGGTGGGAACTTCAAGGTGATTCTCACAGGCTTCTTAAGGGAGAAGTGAGAACTTCCCTCACCCTACAGTGAAGTATAGTGCGAACTTCCTCAGAAGGTTCATAGGCTATACACTAGCAGGTTGCGAACTTCCTAGGCAAGTTTGCAGGCTAGACATTGACAGGGTGCAAAATTCCCTCAGGCTACTCTTAGATGGGGTGCGAACCTCCCAGGGAAGAGGGATTGCAGTAGTTGAGTTTCGGTGGTTGGATAAAATTCAAATTTACAAGATTTTCTTGGTGCGACAGTTGATTCAAGATCGAAATGCCTTTCATTGGCTTGAGGTTGGAGTATGCACTCGAGGGCAACTCTAACTACATTGCTTGGAAGGAAAAGATGAAGGTAGTGCTCGAAGACAATGGCTTGAAGGATTACATTGGCAGAGATGTTCCTAAGACGGATGCGACAGACACTATAAATCTTGATGCATGGAAAAATAAAGTGGCGAAGGAGAGGAGGATTCTGTTGGAGGGAGTACGAGACCACATTGTCTCAAGTCTCCATGGGAAAACCACACCACATGCAATGTGGAAGGTTTTGACAGATCTATTCCAAAATAGAAACGACCATAGGAAATTGGCAATCAAAGATAAACTTAGGAAGATCAAGATGGAGAAGGGCGACACCATTCCAAAATATCTCACGAAGTTTGTCCAATGTCGGGATGAGCTTGGAAGTGTGGGAATAACAGTCGTTGATGATGATTTGGTGAGCTTGGATCTCCTAGGACTTCCCAAGAGTTGGCACAGTTATCAAGACTCTGTCAATGGAAGGGAAAAGTTGTCGGATTGGGAATGACCATGGTCGGATCTAGTATAAGAGGAGTTCAGGCGGAACACCAGAGATGGATCTTCATCAAAGCATGATGATGAAGAGGATTGTGCTTTGACTGCCAAGGCAAGGAAAGGGAAAGGGAAGAAATTCCATCCAAAATCTGAGTCTAAAGTCAAGAAGTTGGATTTGTCCAAAGTGAAGTGTTTTCACTGTCACAAACATGGCCATCTTGCTACTAACTGTCCACAGAAGAAGAAGAACAAGACGGTTGTTGGAGCTGCAATTGGTGAGGCTCTTGTCTAACAATTTGAGCTTGACTTTGCTTTGATCACATGCATGGCATCAAGTGCATCGAGATCGATGTGGTATTTGGATAGTGGCACTTCCTTCCACATGACGGGAGATAAAGAGTCTTTCATTGACTTGGAGGAGAAAGATCTCAGAATGCATATTGAGATGGACGATGATGGACGATACAATGCAACTCATATTGGTACCATTACCTTTCAGAGGGAGCCAGGTAAACCATTTCAATTGAAAAATGTTATGCATGTTCCAGGTCTAAAGAAAAACCTGGTCTCAATCGCAATGTTGGAGGACAGAGGCTATGATGTTGTTTTTAGTAGTGGTAAAGCCTACCTGCGACATAAAGCAACAGGTAAAGTCAAGAAGATAGGGATTCGAGTTAAGAATCTTTAAATGTTGGAGGTAGATGGCTGCGGTGCCATGATAGGCAAGGCAGAAACAGTGGTGACTCGGGATGAGGATGAATTATGGCACAGGATATTGGGCCATCTTCATCATGGAGCCTTGAAGATCATGCAACAAATATCTACTGGACTTCCAATGGGAACACTTGCTCAGTTAGATCAATGCAAAGGGTGCACCCTGGGAAAGTATGTAAAGTCCACCTTTCATGAAAAGGAGAAACGTGCTTTGATGATCCTGGAGACAATTCACACGGACGTGTGTGGACCATTATCGGTTTCTTCAACAAAAAAACATAGGTATTATGTTATTTTTGTTGATGAATTTTCTCGTAAATGTTGGATATTCTTCATGCAGAAGAAGGATCAAACATTCTCAAAGTTATGTGAGTTTAAAGCATTGGTGGAGAAAGAGTCGGGGAAGCAAGTTAAGGCTCTAAGGAGCGATAATGGTGGAGAATACATCTCTAATGAATTCAAAGACTTATGCAGCAGAGAAGGAATTCAAAGAGAACTCATAGCACCTCATAACCCACAACAAAATGGGGTCACGGAGAGAAAGAACAGAATGATCGCGGGTGCAACACGAGCGGTGTTGCATGATCAGGGCCTACCAATGCATTTGTGGGAAAAAGCATGCAATACTGTGGTTTATGTGCAGAACCATTGTCCTCATAGAGTACTTGGCATGAGTACACATGAAGAAGCTTTTACTGGTAAGAAAGCTAATGTTTGTCATTTTAAAATTTTTGGCTCATCTGTTTATATGCATGTGACCAAGGATTCCAGGAAGAAGATGGAACCGATTTCTGAAGTTGGGATATTTGTGGGGTACACAGAAACACCCCATAATTATCGTGTGTATTTGTCAAATAGTAAGATGACTGTTATGCGATGGGATATAAAATTCGATGAGGGGAAAGCCATGCGGTTGTCACTTGAGAGGGAGCTAGACTTGCATGCAAAAGAGGAACTGTTGGTTCCCAAGGGTGAGTCTCAAGATGTGGATCAACCACATGAGGAGGTTCATGGAGCGGAGGAAACCACTCAAGTAGAGCCATCCATCAGAAATGGCAGAAAGCGCACCATGGAAGCTGACAAATTGAGACTAGATGTTGCATAGAATGTAGGAGCCCCTACTTCACAACACAGATAGAGACAGTCTCCTGATCAATTTGTTGGATACATGGCTCTCATGAGAAATGTATTGTGACTGAACCACATTCCTTTCAGGAAGCAGTGAAGGACCCCACTTGGGTTGATGCTATGGTAGAGGAGTATGACTCCATTGTCAAAAACAGTGCATGGGAAATTGTCCCAAGACTGATTGATAAATCAGTGGTAGAATCGAGATGGATCTACAAGGTAAAGAAAGTTGTTGATGGGAGTGTGGAGAAATACAAGGCCAATTTTGTGGATCGGGGCTTCTCACAGATCGAGGGGATAGATTATGATGAGACCTTTGCACCTGTCACAAGGTACTCTTCCATAAGATCCATCCTTTCACTCTCAATGCAGATGGGCTGGCACATTCATCAGATGGATGTAAAAACTACATTCCTCAATGGGATCATTGAGGAAGAAGTGTACATTGAACAACTAGAAGGTTTTGAGACCTTTGATAGGGAGTCGCATGTGTGAAAACTCAAGAGAGAATTGTATGGGCTAAAGAAAGTACCCCATGCTTGGTACACTCGAATAGACAACTATTTCACTGGATTGGGCTTCACCAAAAGTGAAGCAGATGCAAGCCTATACCAAATTGTGGTGGAGGGTAAGCTTTTAATCATTGTGATTTATGTTGATGATTTAATACTGACTGGTGATGAGCAGCTGATACACTCATGCAAGGAGGACCTTGCAAAGGAGTTTGAGATGAAGGATTTGGGCCTTCTTCCTTATTTCCTTGGATTGGAAATATGGCAGCAAGATGGTGAAATTTTTGTGTCTCAAGGAAAGTATGCAAGGGAGATACTGCGTAAGTTTCACATGGAGGGTTGCAAACCCATGGATACTCCTCTTCCAAGAAACTGGAGGAAAGAGGATGCTACTTCTGGAGAAGTAGTGGATGCTACTATATATCGAAAGTTAGTGGGTTCGCTAATGTATTTAGTGAAGACGAGACCGGACATTTGCTATGCGGTTAACCAGCTAAGTCAAGCGATGGTTAAGCCTACCAAACTCTTTTGGAAGGTAGGTAAGCATGTCCTGAGATAACTGAAGGGAACATTTGAGTATGGATTATGGTACAGACAGATGGATGAGGTGAAGTTGCATGGCTTCATGGATGTAGATTGGTCGGGCAACCCAACGGAGAGAAAGAGCACATCAGGGGGGATCTTTAGTATCGGATCTACAGTTGTTTCTTGGCACAGTAGGAAACAAAGATCCATGGCACTTAGTTCAGTGGAAGCGGAATACATGGTAGCGAGTCAAGTTACATGTGAGGCTATCTAGATGAGGAAGATATTGGTTGGTTTGTTTGGTTCTCATTTAGATCCGACAGTGATTTATTGTTATAATTAGAGTTGCATTAAACTCTCGATTAATCATGTGTTTCATGATAGATCTAAGCATATAGATATCCAGTATCATCATATCAAAGATTGTGTGCAACAGAAGATCATGTTGCTTCAATACATTCCTACGGAAGATCAAGATGTTGACATTCTGACGAAGGCGCTCACTAGGAGAAAATTTGAATATCATAGAGATAGGATTGGGGTGAAGGATAATCCCTTTTATGTTGAGAGAGAGTGTTGAAAAGTCAACAAGAAACATGTGTCTAATTTACTTTTCCCTTAAATAAATTGGACAATAAATATTAATCTATTATCTCATTCATAACTGAGTGAGTTGGATTTGTAACAAAATTATAAGTGTAGTTAAGTGAGTAAAGATTAGTTGTACTAGTTGTAACTAAACATGCACTAGTGAGAGTTCAATTAATCAGTGAACTCACATGCAACTGAAGATTCGCCATGGATAACTACATGCATGTCAGATCCAGTGGAGACCCAGATGAGATAACAGGTCAAAGGGACAGTTTGGCTATCAGTTGTGATTTGATCACACATGCAGTGGATATGCTTATGAGCATGTGCAAGCTAGGCAATTAGTGTATGATCATTTGTGAG
>JZKD02S0086894.1:303401-323827 GCA_000966675.3 Picea glauca | reverse complement strand
ACACACACACACACACACACACACACACACACACACACACACACACACATATATATATCAACTCTGTGCACTTCCAGGTCACTACTGCACACTTACCAAAGTGTGTGTAACACAGTGAATATGTGCACTTACTTAGGTGCGCGCAACACACAAAATGTGTGCACCCTGCATTTAAAACAATTCTTTGTGCACTTACTTAGATGCACACAACACCAAAACCAAGTGCCAATGACTCACCAACCTATATATTCATTACATAAACCATTAGTACCAATGGCTCACCAGCCTATTTGTACAATTACAAAGGGTCCGGATCGAGGACATTACACATACACTTTGGCTTCGAATTTTAATTGCATGATTTTATTTGGATTTGAGGGAAAATTACAAGATTTCTTTCATTAAAATGATTTTAATTTACCTGATGGGCCAGTTGATCTAGTAGTATAGTAATAAATGTTCTCGGGAAATGGGATTATGGGCTGGGATGTATGGAAAATGTTTAAGTATGAAGCTACAAAATAAATGTTGAAAAGTGTGAAATGATGATTGCAGAATTGAGGGATTATGGGATATGGAAGGCTAGATTCAGGGGAGTTTTGTACTAACAAATTGAAAATATATAAGTAAAAGAAAGAACTGAAAGTATGTTGCAGGTCAATTTTGGAGTGATCAGAATGACAAGGTGCGGGGTGCAGGGTTGGGGTCTTTTTGAACATTATTCACCCTTGCAATATGACTCTCGCAAACAAAAAAAGTGATTATGTATGGGAAAAGAAAAATAGAAAAATGTTAAGTGTGATGCTTTGATACTGTTAGGATATTTAGACACTTAGGAGTTAGTTAGGATCTACTTGGTCTAATGTGTCATTAGGTAAAAGTGTGTTTTTTAGTGTGTTTCTTTAGTATGCATTAGTATGCATTTATAGTTAGGAAACTCGACGGTCATGATATGTTCCTGACATAAAGTGATCTGACAGTTCATATTCTACTCAATCTTAATGGCCATTGATCCGGGGATTAACACCCGATTGGTCCATGAAATCTATTTAAAGAGAATGGAGGGTAATTGGACGATGATCGATTGTGAGAAACTCTCTTGTAAAATCTCTCTGTAATCATTTTCTTTTACATTAATAAATTTCTCCAAGTGGTCACGTTGGATGGGGCCATGGATGTTTCCCCGTAGGGGTTTTACCACGTCAAAACGTTGGTGTGTTGATATTTTATCTGGTTTTGTGAGTGGTTATTGAAGGTGTTCTTCCTCTGTTGGAATACCTTTGTTGTCGAACATGGTATTAGATCCTGTTTGAAGACCTGCTCCTATTGTAGATCGAGATCGTGAAACCAAGTTGCCTCATATACATTTTCTGTCATTTCCATACATTTTTGGGCTGAGAGGATTGTTCCATTGTGTCTGGAGCACTCGTTTCAATTAGGAACATTTTTCGTTTCACTTGAAAAGGTTTCTATTTTCCCAAGATACAGCCATTTCAGTCAGACCCAGAGGTAAAAAGCCTGAATACACATTTTTTAAATTTTTTCAGAGTATTATTTTGGTTTTATTTCAGTTTTATATTATTTATTTTTGGGTTGCTACTCTTTTATATATGTGTATTCTCTTTGCCCCGCACCCTGTGTGATCTCAGAAAATCAGAAACAGATAGGAAAATGTGCATCTTCCAAGTAAGTTAACCGAGATTTAACCGTTGTTGTCATCGAGAAGCGAACTTTTTTTCTTGTGTGAAAAGAGTTTTTTTTAACACAACAACAACAACAATCCTCTCGCTAAACAATACAATATGTTTTTCTAGACCATTTGGTTAAAATTTGTCTTATTAAGTAAGAGGTCTTGAGTTCAAGTCTCTCTTTTTGTTACTTTTTTTTCAAAAAGTTCATGCTCAAATTGTAAAGTGTATTTCACTTCAAGTATACAAGTGAATCACTATAAAGTATGTAATATACCAGATATAAAAAGTATGCAGAATAGAAATAAAATGTTAAAAATGGCAGAATAACAACAATATAACCAGAACAATCACCACAATAGCACTGAAATGATATAAGAATAACAACAAAAATAATACGTTGATTCTGAAAGCAATGTTTGCAGGCCTCTTCTAGGGGGCAATCTCTAGTTGAGCAGATCTCTATTACAATAATATCCAACCTAGGGTTCTCATACCCTCGACTCCTATTTATACTAAATATGTCTATCAAAAGAAGAATCTAGAGGAAGATCCTTCTAGAAGTGGAAGCTTCTATTAGGTCTTCTTACATCCACCTTATTCTATTTTATTGAAAGGCCTTATCAATATTGACCTTTATTACATCCAAATATATTGTTCTACCTATGTGCGGGTTAGGACCCTAACATGTCTTCCCCCTTAAAAATAGCCTTGTCCTCAAGGCTTGAGATGTGGAAATTGTTGCAGAATGGTAGTTGGTTCCCAAGTGGCATCTGTTGGAGTTGTATCTTTCCACTGGAATAGCACTTCCTTGATGGTTCTCTAACACAAGCAACGCTCACGCTGGTCCAAAACTGCTTGTGGTTGTAGCCAAATGGATCCTTCTTCATCTAACTCAGGAAGGTTGGTTTGAATTTTGCACTTAGCTCCAATCACCTTCTTTAAGCATGAAACATGAAAAATAGGATGTAGCTTCGAATGACTGGGCAAAGCTAACTGATAGGCTACTTGTCCCACACGCTTGAGAACTATATAAGGACCATAAAATTTGGGTGCTAGCTTCTGACAATGCTCGGCCTTGAGGGAAGTTTGCTTGTAAGGTTGTAGTCAAAGAAACACCTAATCCTCTTCTACAAATTGATGTTCAGAGTGACATTGATCTACTTGTTGCTTCATGCAATTTTGTGCCATGACCAAATTCTCTTTGAGGGTATGGAGAATAGCCTCTCGAACTATAAGTGTGTGGTCAACCGCCTAGACCTTCGAAGCACATGGTAAGTATGAGAGAACTGAAGGTGGCTTATGTCCATATACCGCTTCAAAAGGAGTCATGTGTGTAGCTATATGGCATGAAGTGTTGTACCACCATTCAGCTAGGGGTAACCATTGAGCCCATTGATTTTTCCTTTTCGAGGAAAAACACCTCAGATATGTTTCCAGGCACTTGTTGACAACTTATGTTTGACCATCAATCTGGGGATGATAAGTTGTGCTAAGATGCAATTGGGTGCCTTGTAGCTTGAACAGTTCTTGCCAAAAATTTCTTGTGAAAGTTGGGTCACGATCAGAAACAATAGAGTGTGGCATGCCATGAAGCTTGAAGACCTGATCCATGAAAATTTGAGCCACCATGGATGCTGTAAACGGGTGTTGAAGAGCGCAGAAATGAGCATACTTGGAAAGGCAATCAACAACCACCATGATGACTAATTTATTTCCTGATTTGGGTAAACCAATAATAAAATCCATAGAGATATCCTTCCAAATGGTATGTGGAATTGGAAGCAATTGTAGTGTGCCTGGAGATTTGATTGTTTCTCCCTTGTTGCGTTGACACACATCACATTTAGCGACAAAATTATGGATGTCCTGTTTCATACCATCCTAGAAAAAAGAATGTTTGACTCTGTCATAGGTTTTGGTGAACTCGAAGTGCCCCGTTGTGGGTGTAGCATGAAGCTCAGAAAGTACCATGGATTTAAGCTATGATTGTTTACTTAAATACAAACGACCTTTGTATCGAAGCTCATCATGGAGCCAAGAGTACCTTGGGGGAGCTTGAGCATTAGACTGCAATTGTTGGTCCAGATGTGGACTTTTGGGATCTTGTAGCCATTCCTGTCGAACGGCTTGGAGCCAATCTGGTAATATGAAGGAAAGAGAAAAAAGGGATCCTTCATCTTCATATTTGCGGGAAAGTGCATCTGCAACCACATTGTCTTTGCCTTTCTTGTAAATGATCTCATAATCATATCCAAAGAGATTAGTCACCCATTTTTGTTGCTCCAGGGAGAAAATGCATTGTTCCAGAAAATACTTGAGGATTTGATGGTCTATCTTAATTTGGAAATGTTGCCCCAATAGATAAGGGCACCACAGATCAACAACATGCAGAATAGCCAACATTTCCTTTTCATAGATTGATTTACCCAGATTTCTTTCAGATAATTGTTTGTTGGTAAAGGCCAAAGGTTGACCTTCTTTCACAAGGACAACATGAATTCCTTTCCCTGAGGCATCACATTCCAACACAAAGGTCTTTGTGAAATCAGCAAGGGCCAGAACTAGAATGGTGCACATGGCCATCTTCAAGGTTTGAAAATCTTGAGCGGCAGTTGGAGTCTAGGTGAAAGAGTTCTTTTTTACGAGAGCAGTGAGAGGTGCTGCAATCTTTCCATAATTCTTAACAAACTTGCGATAATACCCTGTTAAGACCAGAAATCCACGCAAGCTTTTGAGAGTCTTTGGGTGAGGCCAGTCTTGCATAACTTCAATCTTTTTCAGATCCACCCTAAAGCCATCCTTTCCAACTAGATGACCCAATTATTCTACTTCTGAGGTGCCAAAAGAACATTTAGACTGTTTCAGGAAAAGTTGGTGCTGAGAGAGTAGATGGAGAACTCGATCCACATGAGCAAGATGGTTTGTCTAGGATTTTCTATAGATGAGGATATCATCAAATAAAACTAAGACAAAATGATGGAGAAAAGGATGAAAGACATGATTCTTGAGGCTTTGGAAGGTGGAGGGGGCATTACACAAGACAAAGAGCATGACCAAAAAATCATAGTGGCCCTCCTGAGTTCTAAAGGCAATCTTGGGAATGTCTGCCTCTTTCATACGTATCTGATGGTAGCCTAAACAAAGATCAAGTTTAGTAAAGAACTGGGCACCACTTAATTCATCCAGGAGGTCACTGATGATAGGAATGGGAAATTTGTCTTTAATGGTCATCGTGTTGAGGGCACAGAAGTCATGACACATTCGCCAAGAACCTTGTTTCTTCAGGACCATGACCATAGGAGAAGATTAGGGGCTTGAAATAGGGAAGATAAGGCCTGCATTAAAGAGTTCCTGGACCATTTTCTCGATTTCATTTTTTTGGGAAAAGGGGTGACAATACGAACGGATATTGGGAGGAAGGCTTCTGGGTACAAGGGGAATGGAATGATCATGAACACCACGGGAAGGAGGGAGTCCTTGGGGAGTGGAAAATACCATTTGATGTTTAGAAAGGATGGCTTGGAGGTCTTACGACACCAAGGGTGTCTATGTTGCTTGTATGGCATGAATTTGGGCAATAACACCATAATGACCTTTTTTGAGTAGCTTTTCCATGCAATGGGAATTAATGATATCAGGTGAACCATTGGTGATGCCTAGTAATTTATATCGGTGGCCCTCCTGGTCGAATTGCATGATTAATTCCTTAAAATCCATGAGAATGGGACCCAAAGTCCTTAGCCAGTCTGCACCCAACACAATGTCACAACTACCCATGTCGATAGAAAACATATGAGATTTCAGGTGGTAGTCACCAATTTGGAGATGCACATTTTCACAACACCCTCCACATTTCATGGAACCACCATTGGCAATCATGATTTGGAAATTTTTGATGGCATGGATGTAGCAATGAGTTTCTTGGGCAATGTGGCGATGAATAAAATTATGGGTGCTTCCACTATCAACCAGAATGATGACCTTCCGATGCTTGATATAACTGATTAGCTTGAGGGCTTAGGGAGCGGAGAATCCAATGAGAGCATTGAGGGAAATGATCAATTCTACTTCGAGAGGTTCTGAGGGAGGGGTTATGTCAGTGGTTTCAGGTGACTCAGACACAAGGGGAGTTTCAACATCCTCTTCTGACCTATCCTTGGAGATGGCCATAAAAATATTTTGTTCCTTACACTTGTGGCCGGGAAATATTTTTCATCACAATTGTAACAAAGGCCTTTGAGTTAGCATTCAACCATTTCAACCCTGGTCAATTTTTGGATCTTTAGTCGAGCAGAGGGAGTAGTGGTATTTACGGGTTTAGGGCCAGGGATAAAGGAGGGTTTTTGGTTTTAAGAAGATACAACATGTTGTGCTTCTTTATCTCTTTTAGTAGCCTCCACCCAACTCTGAGGCCGAGCCATGAGGACATGGGCCCGAATCTCATCCTTGAGGCCACTGATAAAACACTCTCGGAAAAAGGCATCAAACATGCCTTCTGTCTGAAAAGCTAGGCGCTCAAAGGAAGCTATAAAGTCTTCCACTATTCCTAATTGTTTCAACTTTGTCAAATGGCCCAAATGGTTGGTGTTAGTGTCAAAGCATTCATAAAGCTTTGCCACAAATTGTGTCCAAGCAATATACCCTTGAAAGGAAGTTTTTCTCCATTGCCACCATTGCCAACATTCTTGATCTAGATGGAGAACACCATATCGGAGCTTGTCCCAGTCATCTGTAATGCCGTATAAAGAGAAATAATGTTCCATTTGGGTTACCCAACTAGTGGGGTTCGAGCCATGAAATTTGGTCACATCCACTTGCGGAAGGCGTAGGTCATGTTGAAAGTGATGGTGCTGAAAGTTATGGGAATGAGAGGAATGTTCACCATTAGTATGTGGAGGTGAGTCATAGGAAGGGTTATCTGTAGGGATATGCAATTTGGTGCAGAGTGATGAAAAGACAGATTCAATTTGGGTGGTCAGTTCTTGTTTGACTTCCTCCATTAAGGACTGCATGGTTGTATTGATGGTGGCAACATTGGCACTGAGTTGTTTCACTTCTTATTGGGTATTGATGAGACTAGATTGCAAGGTATTGAAATGAGATTTCAATTCTTGGCTACGGGTATGGGCCATGAGGATGAGGGAACCGAAAAGGGGTGAAGGGGGTCAAAACTTTTGCTGAAAAATGATATGTATGAAGGTGATAAGGGGGAAGAGGTGAATCCAATGGAATAGGTTTCAAATAATGGTGAAAAAAATCCAAACTTTTTTTTTAACACCTACGGAGTTATATTCCAGTCTGAAGAATACTGCAGTGATGACATTCCCAAATGCTTAACCAAGAAGAAATGTGTAGTGATTTGGCAACCCGAACACAGTTGCGTGGAAATAGATCTTGTTTGTTTTAATTTGTTTATGCTTATGTCCCCCAAGGGTTAGGTATTCAAGGGTTCTACAGACAAGGGTTTTCCCTGTGCTATATCTCTCTGATATATGTGCGAGGTCCAACAGTAGTACTCGACCCAATATCTCAGGGAACTAACTAAGGAGGCTAGACTGTACCCTTAGCCGTACTACCCGACTACCTAGGTACTAGAGAGTATCTTCTCGAGTGTTGTTCTCGGTGACACTATAGCAGTCAGGCGGCCGATCAGTTTATCTAAAGAGGGCTTCAAGTAATCTAGGTCGATCCGTACACAAGTGCTATTTGATGTGCTACCACTCGAATGGGTACCAATAGGGGTTACAAGGGTGGCCAACAGATGTGCGCATAAGTACCACTTGTATTTCTTGTGTGTATGAATCCCTCAACCGCGGGTTTATGCACTTAATGACAGATTTATGTGTCTTAAAGAAGCTGGAATACATCTCTACCCTGAAAAAAAATTTACCCACAATTTCTGCCAAGGAAAGTGCTCTGATACCACTTGTAATATACCAGATATAAAAAGTATGCAGAACATAAATAAAATGCTAGAAATGGCAGAATAACAGCAATATAACCAGAACAATCACAACAATAGCACTGAAATGATATAAGAATAACAACAGAAATATCACTTTGATTCTGAAAGCAATGTTCACATGCCTCTTCGAGGGGGCAACCTCCAGTTGAGCAGAGCTCTATTACAATAATATCCAAGCTAGGGTTCTCATACCCTCGACTCATATTTATACTAAGTATGTCTATCAAAAGAAGCATCTAGAGGAAGATCCTTCTAGAAGCGAAAGCTTCTATTAGGTCTTCTTACATCTTCCTTATTCTATTTTATTGAAATGCCTTATTAATATTGACCTTTATTACATCCGAATATAGTGTTCTACCTATGTGCGGGTTAGGACCCTAACAAAGTAGCTTTAATATTTTGTTTTAGAGTTATTTATTTTGCATACAAATTTTCTTTTATAAAGTAACTTCATTGTAAAAGTGATCCCCACTTCTCTTTATAAAAGTGGGTCACTTCATAACGCAACTTACACTACCACATGGTCCTTTTGTTACCGTTTATGCCTTTTTTTAAAAGGGCATAACTCTCATATCCGAAGTCCTTTTTCAATGCCTTTTTTTTTTTAACCGCCTAATTTTTTGAGATCTTTCCATCCAGATGATCAGTTTCAGTTTTCAAATCCATATTATCTACATATTTAATATGGCTTCTACAAGTAATCTTTTTCTTACCAGCACCAACTACTTCTAATGGAAATCCCATATCGAGGATTTATTAAGAAGTAAAGGCTTGTACCAAATTACCTTGGGAAAGGAAACATCACCCACTGATGCTGATAAGAAAGTAAAATGGGGTAATAAGAATGAAGAAGCACGTGGATTAATCAGAATGTCCATCTCTCTTGATTTAAGGTTCCACCTTCAATCAATTGATAAACCCAAAGAATCTTAGGAAAAGATTGAATCTGTGTTTGGTAAACACAATATTATTCAAGCACAATAGTTAGAAAATCAAGTACTGACTTTAAGTCCAAATTATTTTTCTTACATTAAAGACTATCTATCTAAGTTTAAAACACTCAGAACTTTATGTGAAGAATGTAAGATAAAGATAGAATAATATTGTTGCATATATCTTATTATTTCTAAGCTAGGTAGTGCATATTCTATGTTTGTATCTACCTTTTATGCCATGCAATAGGCTCTAGGGACAGCTTATAAAAAACCCAGTCTTGATAACTTTTGTGATGCTTTGGTTAGAGAGAAAGATAAGCTTGTACAACTTGGAGGGATCAACACTACAGGTACCTCCAACAAATCCTTATTCGTCCATCAGAAAGATAAAACCAAGAATCCCAAGAAGCAATATCCTCTCCACAACAAGCAAGCAATATAAGGGTCCCAAACCCACTAAGACAACTTCTACTCCTAATGGTGACAAATGAGAAAAATATAAAAGTAAAAATACTGACAGACATTGCAACTTTGTGATAAATATGGTCATGATGAGTCCAAATGTTTCAAGAAGATGGCATCTTTAGAAGCAACGATGAAGAAGCACAACATCAGTATTGATTCTACTCGGTATTCTTCTTCTCATGGACATGCACTTTTTTCTTCTAGTTTCTCCTTCAATACAACTTCTACTTCTTCTTCTGATGAGTGGCTTATTGATTCTGGAGCATCTTATCATATGGATAAGGATAGAGACACATTTTCTTCTATAAATGAATGTAACGCCAAGAAAATATTTGTTGGTGATGATAGATCTCATAGTGTTGAAGGATCTGGAACAGTTCAAGTAGAAAATGGTCATTTCAATTATGTTTTATGTGTTCAAAGTATTTATTGTAACCTTATATCAGTATATCAAATCACTCATTTAGGTGAAGGTAAAACCGTAGAGTTTTCACCTCACCAAGTTGTAATCAAGGATCTAAAAGATCCTAATCATGTTCTTACAATTGGAATTGTTGATGATATGACCGAGTTGTACAAGTTTGACAACTTTGGGTCATCATCTTTTGCATCAGTTTTTGTTTCCCATAGCGATGACTTGAGAAAACTTTGGCATGAATAGTTTGGTCATCTAAACTATCACTCATTGCAACAACTAT
Source organism: Picea glauca (assembly GCA_000966675.3). Classification (NCBI taxonomy): domain Eukaryota; kingdom Viridiplantae; phylum Streptophyta; class Pinopsida; order Pinales; family Pinaceae; genus Picea; species Picea glauca. Next base: position 314,073 of record JZKD02S0086894.1, on the reverse strand, counting down.
GTAATCAATAGATGGTGACCGGTCTTCCTCTGGTTTCATGCAGAGATGGTGTTTGTGTCGGTTGTGTTCTTAGAAAACATCATCGAGACAATTTTGACAAACATGCCTCTTGGCATGCCTCAGGCCCTTTGCAGCTTGTTCATGGTGATTTGTGTGGTCCACTTTCTTCTTCTTCTTTTTTTGGGTGCAAGTAATTCTTAACTTTTATTGATGACTTTTTCAGACATACTTGGGTTTACTTCTTAAAACTTAAGAGAGAATTTTTTGACAATTTTTGGGCCTACAAGGCCCTTGTAGAAAAGAAATATGGACATCAAATTCAAAAGTTAAGAAATATAATGGAGGTGAATACGGGAACAATAATTTTACAAGTTACTGCACTACACAGGGCATCCAAATGCAACACACTGTTCCATATGCACCACAACAAAATGGTATTACTGAGAGACAGAACCGCACATTAAAAGAAATGGCTAATTGTATGATCCAATCTAAGGGATTAAGTCTAAAGTATTGGGTGAAAGAAATCAACTGTGCAAATTACATAGTAAATCACACTCCCACAAAGGCTCTTAAAAATATAACACTAAAAGAAGCTTGGACTAAAATAACACCAGATGTAAGTCACTTTCGTGTATTTGGCAGTATAGCATGGGCTCACATTCATGATGAGAAAAGGAAATAATTGCATCCTAAAAGTGAGAAGTGTATATTTGTTGGTTATTCTAAAGATGTTAGGTTGTAGACTTCTTCAACCACATTGTAATGAAATTATTATTAGAAGAGATGTTAAATTTGATGAAAATATCTTGGCCTACAAGCCTAATTCTACGATTGTGCCTTCTTCGGCCTACAAACCATCTTCAGCATTTGTGCCTTCTTATGTTCCTATTCTGGTTTCTTCTTTAGATGATGATAGTGAGGATGAAAATCCACCTCTGCCTACTCACCTTCCTCCAGATGAGTCCTTTGAACCTAAATCAGCACCAGCTCCACCACTTCCTAGATGGATCCATTAAACACGAGAAGCAGTTGGTGATCTTGTTGGTGATCCTTTAGATCATCGTCGAACATGTTCACAGTTCCAATGAGCCTCTTCTCTTTTGGCTCAAGTTTCAGAGACTCATGATCTAGAGACATTTGCAGAAGCTTCAGGTCATATAGATTGGGATAAAACAATGAATGAAGAGTATTGTTCTTTAATGGCCAACGATACTTGGGATATTGTACCTCTTCCAAAAGGAAGAAAACTTGTCAAATGTAAATGGGTCTACAGAACTAAGTATGCATTGGATGGAAGTGTTGAAAGACACAATGCTCGATTTGTTGCCAAAGGATTTTCCCAGGTTGAAGGAATTGACTATAATGAAACCTTTGTCCCTGTAGCCAAAATGAATTACATCTGCCTTGTTCTTTCCCTTGTTGCCTCACATAAATGGGAGGTCCATCAAATGGATGTTAAATCCACCTTCATGCATGGATATTTGCAAGAAGAAATCTACATGGAACAACCTCCTGGCTATGTACATAATGACTCTAGCCTTATTTGTCACCTTAAGAAATCTTTTTATGGTCTTAATCAAGATCCTCGATCTTGTTATGCCAAAATGGAAAACTTTCTTATTGACGCCAGATTCTCTAGATGCCATTTTGATCCTAATGTCTATACCAAGAAAGTAGGAATCCATCTCATAATCCTTTTCATTTATGTTGATGACCTTATCCTTACTGGTAGTAACTCAAAACTTTTAAACCATGTGAAAACCATCCTTAAGAAGAAATTTGAAATGACAGACTTAGGCTTTTTGCACTATTTACTTGGCCTCCAAGTTTTGCAAACCAATGAAGGGATTTTTATTTCCTATTCTAAGTATGCTTGTGACCTTCTTCATCACTTTCACATGGATGATTATAAACCAACCTCTTCTCCCTTCTAGTCTGGAGTCAAGATTACTACCACCTGTACTTCTCTCAAAGTTGATGCCACCCTGTACTGTCAGTTAGTTAGTAGCCTCTTATACTTGACTCATACTCATCCTGATATTTCCTTTGTTGTTGGTATTGTTTCCTGGTATATGAAAACACCCCATGAAAGCCATTGGAAAGAAGCTAAAAGGATACCTCCTTATGTCTGTGGTACAGTTCAGTTCGGGATACATTATAGTTTAAGGGGGACTCCTTTATTGATTGGTTTCACTGAGTCAGATTGGGTCAGTGTCCCCTGATGATCGAAGGTCTACTGTAGGTTATGTTTCCATCCTTGGTTCAGGACCTGTCACTTGAGCCAATAATAAACAATAGGATATTTCACTTTCTTCAGCAGAAGAAGAGTACCGAGCAACGATAAATTCAATTTAGGAATCCTTGTGTCTTCGACAAATCCTTTCATAGTTTGGATTCTAGCAACAGCATCTGACAAGCCTTTGGTGTGACAATCATAGTTCCATCAAACTTGCCAAAGGCCTAGTTCAACATCAGCGCAACAGGCACATCAAGTTACACATGCACTTCATCAAAAAGCTCATTCATGATCAATTTATTGAAGTGGTCTTTTTCCCTATAGAAGATTAAGTTGCAGAGATTTTCACAAAGTCTCTTACAAAAGTGAAGTTTTCCAAACTTTGATCTATGTTAGGAGTTCAGGAAGTTGTCATTAAGGGGGGATATGCTCTAATGCTTAATTCCTTCTCCTATTGTGTCACTATTGTAAATCCTTCAATCATATCCCAAGTTGTTCTTAAGGGGGTATGTTAAGATATTTAGACTCTTAGAAGTTAGTTAAGATCTACTTGGTCTAATGTGTTGTTAAGTAAAAGTGTGTTTCTTAGTGTGTTTCTTTAGTATGCATTAGTATGCATTTTTATTTAAGAAATCCGACGATCACGATATGTTCCCGACATAGAGTGATCTGACGGTTCATATTCTCCTCAATCTTAACAACCATTGATCTGTGGCTTAACACCCTATCGGTCCATGATATCTATTTAAATAGCATGGAGGGTCACTTGTCGATGATCGGTTGTGAGAAAATATCTTGTAAAATCTCTTTATAATATTTTTCTTTTGCATTAATAAACTGCTCCAAGTGGTCGCATTGGTCGGGGCCATGGATGTTTCCCCGTAGGGGTTTTACCACGTTGAAACATCGGTGTGTTGATATTTGATCTGGTTGTGTGAGTAGTTACTGAAGGTGTTCGTCCTCTGTTGGAATACCATTGTTTTCGAATAGATACTTTTGGGTTTACATGTTTTCGTAATTATGGTGATTATAGGAAAGGTTAATGCAAACCACAAGAGGAAATAAATGAGAAATTGGCTAAGTATAGGATATACAAAAAATAAAAATATGTAAAGAGACTCAAACTTTGATGACTGAAAAAGTGGTCAACAACTAACTCCAACTGTGGGACAGTAACCCCCTATGGGTTGCTGAGAATCCAGACGGTCTAGTCCATTGGGAAATGGAGCCAAAGAAAACGAAAAATAATAGGGTGAAAGATAAGTACATTGGGAAATAAAAAAAAAACAAAGGTCACATATTTAGGTCTATTCCTTTGTTATGATTTTTTTTTGCCTCTAGAAACGTGTCACATATTTAGGTGGTTTTTCGGCACATGGTTTCTTTACCGATGGTTTTCTATTTCCGGTAAAGGAATTAGGGTTGTGGACTAATCCAGGTCATTGGGTTAAGGTTTTGGATGTCATTGGATCCTATATGTATATTGTATTGTAAACAATGTAACACAATGAATTAATATATAGAATATGTTGGTTTTCCCGATTTGGGTTTCCAAGGGAAAAATCTTTGTGTAATGTTTGTATTTTCCATTGTATATTTTATGTTCTTTTACTGAATATATGTTTGTAGTAAATATTGTACAAGGTTAAAATCTACATTTGGTATCAGATCTTTGTTGGCTTCAGGGGGACACCTTTGTGGTCAAGGGTTTGGCTCGGGACTGTGATAAGCCTTGTTACAGTGGGAGATCTATGGTATTGATTTTCCAAGTGAAAAGAAATGGAAAGAAGTTTGAAGATGGATATCAAGAAGTTTAATGGGAAAAGTTTTGAGCTATGGAAGATCTGTTGGTGGACAGAGATCAATGGATCGCGGTAGATCCGGGTACTGCACCTACAGAAAATTCAGCAGATGACTGGAAAAAGTTGGATCGGAAGGCAAAGAGTACAATATGAATGTGTCTCTCAAATTCAATATTACTGAATGTGTCAGAGGAAGCTACGACCAAGTATTTATGGGATAAGTTGGGGAAGTTGTGTCAGTCTTAGCCCCTGGTTAATAAACTATTCCTGAGAAAGAAGTTGTATAACCTAAGGATGAGAGATGGAGACTTGGTGGCAGAGCATTTCAACACCTTCAATACTATTGTAAGTCAGTTAGTATCTATTGAGATTAAAATTTCAGATGAAGATAAATGTATCAGTTTACTGTGTTCTTTACCAGACTTGTGGGATAGTCTAGTTGTGGCCATAGGTAGTAATACAACCGCCTTGAAGTTTGATGAAGTGGTCTCATCCTTGTTGTTGGAGGAGATGAGATGGAAGAATATGGAAGGACAAAGCATAGATGCATTATTTGCAAGAGGATGTTCCCAGGAAAGAAATAGATCTAAGGTCTCAAGTGGGAGATCTAAGTCTATGGGTAGATCTAAATCTCCTGGAAATTTTGTAAAGGTATGTTGGAGATGTGGAAAAGAAGGGCACTACAAGAAGAAGTGTAKATCCAAAGTTGASAAAAAGAAGGGATCTRAARAATATYCTTYTAYAGAAGAAAATACCTCCAAGGAAGAAGGAGGGGATGTGTACTTGGCTTCTTCAAGCACACATGCAGATCATGAGGCTTGGTTGGTTGACTCTAGTGCATCCTTTCATATGACTCCCCACAGGGAGTGGTTCTACGAATATGAAAGGTATGATGGAGGTAATGTTTTCTTAGATGATGATTCGACAACCAGAATCATAGGACGAGGAAAATTCAATTTGAGGCTCATAGATGGAAGGATTAGAACACTTCCTAGTATTCTGCACATCCCAGGTATGGCTAGAAATCTGATTTATGTAAGAAAAATTGACGATGCAGGGGTAAAAACAGTATTTGAAAAAGAAACCTGTAGGATGGTTCGAGGAGAAATGGTGTTGTTGAAGGGAGTTCATTTTGGCACTCTGTATAAGGTGCAAGGAAGCACTATTAGTGATGGGTGTAATAGTTCCATTGTTCTTGATATTGAAGTTGAAGAAGAAATAACTCCTACAGTCTCTAGAGAAAAGGGTATGATGTGGCATCAAAGACCGGGGCATATTAGAGAGAAGGGTCTTCGACTACTACACGGTAAAGGTATGGTTGAAGGTATGTCTAACTACTCTCTAGATTTTGATTTATGTGAACATTGTCTATATAGGAAGAAAAATCGAGTAAGATTTCCCTCTGGTGCAACGAGGGCAGAAGGAATTTTATAGCTAGTTCACGGTGATGTTTTTGGACCTGTGTCGGTCCCATCATTGGGAAAATCTGTGTACTACGTCTCATTTATAGATGAATTATAGAGGAATACTTGGATATATTTCCTCAGGAAGAAATTTGAAGTCTTTGACAGGTTTAAATATTTTAAGGCTCTTGTTGAGAATCAAACAGAGAAAAGAATCAAGGTGTTGAGGACAGATAATGGCGGAGATTTTTGCGGGAATGAATTTGAAGAATTCTGTAAGAAGTGCGGTATATCAAGGCAGAATACTACTCCATATGTACCTTAGAAAAATGGAGTTGCAGAAAGGATGAACAGGACGTTGATGGAAAAAGCAAGATGCATGCTTAGTAGTGTCAGGTTAGGGCAAGAATTTTGGGCAGAGATAGTGGGTACTACATGTTACCTGGTCAACTAATCACCCTCATCAGCGTTGGATGACAAGACTCCACAAGAAGTATGGACTGATAAGGAACCTTCTCTCACACATATCAAGGTATTTGGCTATGATACATATGTTCATGTTCCAAAGAAAAATAGCAGTAAGCTAGATAAGAAGGATGAAAAATGTATCTTTATTGGATATAAATATGGTCTCAAATGTTATAAGATTTGGAACCCAGAAACTAAGAAGGAAGTGTATAGTCGAGATGTGGTATCAAGAGAAATGAAGGATGATGTTAAACAGGAAGTCCTACCAAGTAAGGAAGAACCAGAGAAAATGGATTTCGATTTAAAAGATGATGAGTCAGACTCTATAGAAGAACAGGAATCAGAAGAAGAAGATCCTCATACTCCAGTATTGAGGAGATTGGTTCGAGAAAGAAAGATAATGGAAAGGTATACTCCATTCGATTTCCATTCAAATTTTTCTTTGTCTATTACTGATGATGATCCTAGAACTGTCAGGGAGGCAGTGGATTCAGAGGATGAAAATATCTGGAAAAGGGCCATGGATGAAGAAATGGAATCTTAGGATAAGAACGAGGCTTGGGATCTAGTGGATTTTCCAAATGGAAGAAATCCCATTGGCAGAAAATGGGTATTTAAAAGGAAGCAGAAAGCAGAAGGAAAAGTGGAGAAAAACAAAGCTCGATTAGTAGCAAAGGGTTATTCCCAGGTTGAGGGAATTGATTTTGGTCATATTTTTTCTCCTGTTTCCAAGTTAACCTCCATAAGATTTATGTTATATGTTGTTGCTGCATTTGATTTTGAAATAGAACAAATGGATGTGAAGACAACATTCCTACATGGGGATCTAGAACAAGAAATCTATATGAAGCAACTAGAAGGTTATGTTGTGAAGGGAAAGAAGGAGTTGGTATGCAAGATGAAAAAGTTCCTGTATGGTTTAAAACAATCACCAAGGATGTGGTATCAAAAATTTGATACTTATATGTTGGGACCTAGCTTCACAATAAGCAAAGAGGATCAGTGTGTGTATTTTAAATTAATTGGTGATCATTTGATTTATTTGGTCTTGTATGTGGATGACATGTTGTTGTTAGGAAACAACAAGGAGATTATCCAAGATGTGAAAACTCAGTTGTCCTCTAAATTTGAAATGAAGGATCTCGGTGCTTCAAATTTCATTTTGGGAATGGAAATTAAAAGAGATCGGAAAAGGAGGAATCTCTAGTTAAATCAGAGAAAATATGTCGAGACAATATTGCATAGGTTTAATATCCAGGAATGTAGACCGGTCAAGGTTCCTATTCTTGTTGGTGTAAAGTTATCTGAGGATCAGTGTCCCAAGACACATGAAGAGGAGGGGACATGTCTCGTGTTCCATATGCAAGTGTAGTTGGAAGTTTGATGTATGCAATGGTCTGTACTAGACTGAACATTTCACATGCAATGGGAATTTTAGTAGGTATATGTCAAAACCAGGGACAGAGCATTGGACAACAGTAAAAAGAGTTTTCAGGTATTTGCGTGGCACTGCTAGCTATGGATTGTGCTACGAAGGAAGATCGGGATTGGATAGAGTGGTGGATATACATGAATTTATGGATGTAGACTGGGCTGGAAATCTGGATCGTAGGAGATCTACAAGCGGGTATGTGTTTAACCTGTTTGGAGGAGAAATAAGTTGGATGACCAAAAGGCAGGTTGTAGTGGCACTTTAAACTACATAAGTTGAATACATGGCAGCCACTCATGCAATTAAGGAAGCATTATGGTTAAAAATATTGTGTTCAGGTATTGATTTGGCACAACAAGCTATAAGGATAGAGTGTGACAGTCAGAGTGCAATTTTCTGGTGAAGAACCCAGCTTATCATTCAAATACAAAGCATATTGATATTCAATATCACTTTGTGAGAGACATGATTGAACAAAAGAAAGTATTGTTGATGAAGGTGGACACTTTGAAGAATGTTGTAGACTCATTAACAAAATCTATGAGCACTGAGAAGTTCTCTTGGTGTAGAGGATCCATGGGCATTGTTGCCCTGGATTGTTGACTATGTACCCTTGTAACCCCCTGTATGAAAATGAACAACAAGTGGGAGAATGTTGGGTATGTGTTATATTATTTTTTCCGAGCACACAGGAAAGTTAGAGGGGGCCCCGCTAGGCCCCCCCTTGGGGGCTGTAGGGGTAGCCCCCCTGTTTTTTTTTTTTTTGCCTCGAGACATGTCTCACATATTTAGGTGGTTTTTCAGCACATGGTTTCTTTGCCGATTGTTTTCTATTTCCGGTTAAGGAATTAAGGTTGTGGACTAATCTAGGTCATTGGGTTAGGATTTTGGATTTCATTGGCTCCTATATGTATATTGTATTGTAAACAATGTAACATAATGAATGAATATATAGAATATGTTAGTTTTCTCGGTTTGGGTTTCTAGGGGAAAAATATTTATGTAATGTTTGTATTTGCCATTGTATATTTTCTATTCTTTTACTAAATATATGTTTGTAGTAAATATTGTACAAGGTTAAAATCTACAAGTTTATGGATTGTTCAATCTGGTTCCATCCCCAGTTAGTCCAGTCGATCAGGTGTTCAATCTGGTTTCATCCTTGGTTGAACCACAAACCAAAGTGGTCGATCTAGTTCCGTCATTGATCGATCCCACTCCTCTCTTAAAGAGTTCCAAATTGGTCAATCCAGTTCCATCATCAGTCCATCCCACTCCTCCTCTGAAGAGTGCTAAAGTGGTCGATATGGTTCCGTCGTTGGTCGGTCCTACTCCTCCTTTGAAGAGTGCAACCAAAGTGGTCAATCTGGTTCCTTCATCGGTTAATCCCACTCCTCATTCAAAGAGTGAGGATGTCGCTCAGGTCTACCTCGTTAATCTTGATTCACCTAAACAAGGGAGCACTATGCCCATCCCAATGGCACCCCCTTCGAGCAATCAAATGATTTCTATTAATTGGAATCATTTGATAGAACCTCGTCTTCCCTCTTACATGCCTTTCCAAATCACCGTGCAGGTTTGTGATAGGAATATTCCTAACACTATAATAGATGAAGTTTCTTCTATTAGCATTTATCTGTGAAAGGTTGGAAATATTTTGGTTCCCTATAGCTTGTGCCCATGACTCATAATCTGTTGACCTTTGACAAAAGAGTTAGTCAACCTCTAGGGATCCTTCCTCAGTTTCTGGTTACTTTGGGAGGAAAAATGGTCTACATCGATGTGATGGTAGTTCACGACCCTATGAGATATTTTGTGTCCACTCTCTTTCAAGTGATGTGTTTCCCTCACAATGGAAACATAGTAACGATTGACCAACTTTCATTCATTTAACCTCATCTGATGGTCAACCATCCACCTTCCCTGAATGGTCCATACATGCCAACGATGTCTGCCCCACCGTAGGTCAATTATGTAATGACTTGCCCCATGCGTTCAACCTTGCACTAGAGGGAATATCTCCCTTCTCCTGACTTAGATCCGGTAGTTGACATGGTCATCTCTTCGATAGGGCTATTAGAGACAAATCTCCCTACCCTTATTAGGGTCGTCGACATGTTTTCCTTCCAGAGTGTTTTTCTTCCATCTAGCGAAGATCTCTTGGAATCCATGATTGATGTTTGTCCCTTGACATGTATTCCATCCAGAGCATTTTCTTCTTATAATCATTGATCAAGAAGAAACCACAAGCATAATTTTGTTCTCTATGGCAAGCTCGTTAAAAAATGAAACAAAAGCTACGAGCATAGTTTTTTCTTCTCTGTGGCAAGCTCATTAAAAAATGAAACAGAGGTCATGAGCATAGTTTTTCTTCTCTGTGGCAAGCTTGTTAAAAAATGAAATAGAGGTCTTGAGCATAGTTCTTTTCATGTGTCAAGCTCGTTAAAAAATAAAAAAGTTACCTCTCCTAACAAGTCAAGTCTTTCGCTAGATCTCGTAGATATTGAGTCAAGTCTTTAGCTAGATCTCGTATATGTTGATTCGAGTCTTTCGTTAGGTCTCATATTTGAAACTTCCTTTCATCCACCCTTATCCTTTTTCTCCATCTGATACAAAAAGTGGTGACAACCTTAAAGTCAACAAATGAAATGAAGCTTGGGGGTGCATGTCTCCAGCCTTTGATTATCATTCTAGAGTTATGCCACTAGATTTTCAAGTTGGGGGCAGAGTACCAACCATCCATGGGTATCCCTCCCTCTGGAAATTACATTGGGAATTTACAAGCATAAGTTTAATTTTGTTTCAAGCTTGTGTAAAAATGAAACCAATACTGAGCTTAGCCTTTGTTCTTTATCATGCTCGTAAATACATGAGAATGTAACTAAGTATACTTTTATCACTTTTTCGGACTAGTAAAGGTTATATGAAAAAGGAACCCCCTGGAGTCTCCTTTAAGCTCTTTTCAGACTCTCTAAACATGAAAAGATTGTTGAGTGATCTTGCTTCCTTTCACACCCATTAAAAGGTTTGAAAGGGTGTTTTTCGAGTGGTAGTTTATTGCTTTTTCGGCCTCGTGAGACTTAAATTACGAAAAAGGACAACCATGGAGTCACCTTTAATTTCTTTTTAGACTCTCTAAACATGAAAAAACACCAAGTTTTCCTTCTCTGGACTCGCTAAACTACACATTGAAGGGACCATATGGGAACAGAACCTTGCTTCTTCTAGTTCGTTAAACAAAAGAAGAGGAACTTATCGAAGGTGAGTTATATCGAGCATGTGTTATCCTCCTCGAGCTCATTAAATTAAAAAGAGGTACTCATCTATC
>JZKD02S0086894.1:223452-238495 GCA_000966675.3 Picea glauca | reverse complement strand
TATCACTCAACTGCAAGAACAATTCTCTTCGCAAGAAGAGAAGAATCCTTCCGACAATGTTGAACAAGCTAGGGAGGTAGAATCTATTGACCAGGTTCTTATTGACAACCAAATTAGTTTTTCCTTTGAATCATTGTATTTTCAGTCTACGACCAGTATGGAAGAAGATTCATTTCTGGATCAAGGTGAATATCCTCATTCTTGTAACTCATGCTCTAATCAACATTTAAAATCAGTCATTGAAGAACACTTAAGCGACAAAAATCGTCTTGAATGTTCTAGTACTCCTATGAAACTGATTAGAGAAGAAGATATGCAACTAGAAGAAGAAACCTTAAACCTTCATCCTCAAAATGCACTTTGTTCACAGGAAAGACTAGATGTTTGTCACATAAATTTTGAATTATCTATCACACAGAAGGCCAATCCAGATGATCATATTATGTTGAGGAATTAGTCACCAAAACAGAGTAAGATTTTTAAAGAAAGTGAAGAGAAATGTCTTGAGAATACCATTGTTAATTATCGTAGTTCAAGAGATTCTTTTCATGTGCTTATTTCTGATTCCTTTTATTTTTTATATCCTGATCTATTCCTAGACTCTGTTAGACTTGACATCTTACCTACAACATCCTACTCTTTTCCACCATAATCATATCCTTTCAATATGCTAAATTTTGGTGAAATCAATTCCAAACCTAACATTGATAAACCTAGATTTGATGCTTGTCCACTTTCATCACTCATATGGGAAAAGGACATGTTGCGAGATGATTTTACACAGTTTATTGTTAAAAAAGACAATGCATTATATCTTATGGAGATCAAACATTCTGCGTTGCATATTCTTTCTTTGATTAACTCGAATCTTAATGTTTACTCTTCACATTTTGAAATGATCAATCTCATCAAAGGAAACGTTCAAACCAATGATCTAATTGATTGCACGAATCCTCCTATGATGAGTTTCCCATTGATATATTCATTTCATAAAAGTCATGGTTTGCATCCTCATTTTTGTGACAGGATCTTAGGATGGCTTGAGTATTCATATATAAAAAAAAATCATAATAAAGCTAAAGTTGTTCTTACTTTGTTTCTACCTAAGTATCTTGGAAGTAGGCGTGACATATTTTGTTTAGATCCTCCATGTGAAGAAAGTAATGAACACTTAGAGAATTGTCAGGAGGATGGGGCATTTCAGCCTTGGCTGATGGTTATTTCATTTCCTCGTAATCTTGACAATTTTTTTAAACTTGCTTGCACTCGCCCATGCCATTATGACCCTTATCACGACAAGATTGCACAATGGCTGGAGGATTCGTACATCAAGAATATTCAAGGGAATGGTAAGATCATGCTTACTTTATTTTTAGATGATGATTATGAAGGTAAGTGTGATATGTTTCTGTCATTTGCTGATATATTACCATTCTTATTAATAATGTTTGATTTTGTTTCCGTGGCAGGATTGGAGTTACTTCGATGGCTACATTGGAAGCATGACTTCACATAGTATTCTGATTTGTTTAATAGTCAGGGTAGGTTTAGGAATAGGTTTTCTTTCAGTTTTATTTCTCACTATTTCTCTTTGTAATAATGCAGTCATGAATGCAAGCGGGCACACCATGAGAACCATAATACGACTGTTATCAGGGAAGTCCGCTTGATCTTTTTCTCTTTGCTTTTAGTTGAATATTTATTTTCAAAAAACGCAGTATCGTCATGAAAATATTAAATGAAAAGTAAAGAGATAAATAAATCTAAATCAACCCTGACCCAAGGTACCACGAGTACAACTACTTTCCCATCAAACATGATTTTTTTACTTTCTTTCAGTCTCCCAAGGGATTTGTTGCATGAGGTTTTCAGATGCACCTTCTGTACATATTTTTTGTTTGGATTTCTTTGCTTTCCAATTTTTCTTCACTGGTGTGTTTTGTTTCCATTTATGCTTACTAGTTTTTATTTTGAAACACACATACCTGCACCATAAACTATTTCAGACAAAGAAAATAGAAAAATTTCTCCTCTGAAATAACTGTTGAAGGTTGTTTAAACATCAATTATGATATGCTTCTGAAGTTTACAGCCATGTTGAATAAAGCTTGTTGTTTGAAAGGCGTTTCTTGATTTCAATCTGTAATTGAATCTTTTCATGATCATCCATTTCTTCTTACGCTGTCCCTGTTCCTTAAGTGAACAACTCAGTGAGGTATCCCCACCTTCGAAGGTCGGTTTATCAATAAACTATCTCTATATATTAATGAAGGACAGTTAAAAATTCTCTCAAGGTCTGTAATTTATTAAAATATGTCCAAAATATCAGGATTTTCAGCGTCACCCCACTCAATTAAATATCTTTAAAACTAAATAAATATTTAAATAGATGTGGGAAGTGCTTGTAAACCCGCCGGGATACTAAACAGGTTCGCTAGTAGCAAATAAATGCATGCACGATGCCAAGATAACTTCGTCGGGGTACTGAACAGGCCCGCTGGCAGCAAAGCAATGTCAGGTATATGAAAATTCTTAGATATGGAATCTTTTGACCTTAAACGTCCTTCATTCTGATCTGGAACTTCTTGGCAGGATACAGATATTAGAGTGGGTTAAATGGCACCCCTGTCGAGGCTATGGATGCCTGCTGGCAGCAACGGCTCTATCAACAGTATTGGAGATTTTTAACCTTAATATCGTGACTCTCTTTTGTTAAGATTGTCATTAGTTTTCATTTTTTTAAATAACAAGCAATCTGAAACTGGAATTTTTTATGATTGATAATGATGTTCAAATAGTTTTCTGGTTGTTTTCGAGTTGTATTTTTTCTCATTATCCTAATCTGGACTTGTTCGTTTGGCAGAGATAACTGCTTCTACTAGTGTGTTTCCATTGTTGGCAGCCATATTAATCTCTATATTTTGCTTACAACAGCAGATAACGAAAAGCATGAAAACCCACAGTTGGAATTCATGTGATTACATCAAAGGGTTAATGTTTACTTGGTTTATCAAGAACCTAATTGTTTATATGGTTATAACTCCTTGGCCTCAAACACACCATTGGTTACATATGTATCAAAACACCACCTATTTATGCATTTGATTATTGTTAATGTGATTTTGATCTATAAAATCTTTGATGTAATGGTTTATTTGACATATCGATTTTATTGATCAAATCATGGATAGGCAATTGTCTATTTGACATATTGATCGAATTTTTGGGTATGCATATATTGGTTTAAAATTGTTATGATTTTTATTGCACCAAGGCGTCGTTCGGCGTCGTTCCAAGTACAGCCTAATATGATTTTCTTGCATGGCCTCGAGCTACACCACTGTCCTCGCATGCATAGCATTAACGTTGCTTCATTGCATTTCAAGCTGCCTTTGCATTGTGTTGGGGAAGCTTTGGGCAAATGGTTCTGTTTCTATCCTGTCAAACCCTATCGCTGAATACCCTGTTGATTTTGTGCTATTATCCATGGCTCCTGTAGTGAGAATCGAACCCAACAGTGTCCAGACTTTGTTGTTGTTTGACAATGCCCGAGAAGACTTCTTAAAGCTAACCCCGTAATTGCCTCCCAGAGACACGTTTTTGTGTGAGCGATTCTGAGAAAACGGTTTTGAATTAGATCAAACCCTTGAAACCTAGAACCGAAATAAGCCCCTTTACCTTCATTGTGGGAAGTTTCCCAAGAAATTGTATCATTACAGAGATATAGCTCATCCTTTAGAGGTCAAATCTCAGTTTTTCTCTGTGGCTGAAGGGAGCGTTTTGGTCTATTTGCAAGTGTTGAAACATCTGTGACTTCTCCAGGCCTGTACATTAGCATCCCACAACACCCCTCTCACCCATCCAGTCATATGTCTCAGCCTCCCACTATGAACCCTTGATCAATTTCAAAGGATATTCAACCAGTCTGCCAGCAAGTTATACATCTATAGGACATGTGATTTTTAAAAGAAAAAACATATAAACAGCTACAGCCATCATGATTCGATTTGATTTCATAATGGCTGGTATGATTTTGTTTAATGTTAGCATGATTCTGTCTTTTTTGAATTAGAATACAAGATTTGTTTACTCAAATTGCATCTATTCTGTTTTGATTGATTTGGTAAATTACGATTATGGTTATAATAATAACTAGCTACAGATTTTGTAGCTAGTTACTAAAATTCGAATTCTTTGATTTCACAACTAAAATGCAATCTGAAATCATGTGTTCTTGTGCGTTTATAGGTACATACGAATTCTAAAGGAGATTGGATCACTAGTGGCATCTCTAAACATGTTATTTCTTTACATGGTTTTAGATTAGGATGTTAGTTTTGGATAGAAATGGGAATTTGGGAGATTTTATTCCCCACGATTTTTGGAACAAATTTGATAATTTCCACAGGGAATGTTTTGATCCTGTGGCCTTTATAAATGTATGATTTTGTAAACTAAGACCCATCACTGCCTGGGAGCAGAAACTATGGATTGGTGATTATTCAGACTTGAATGAAAGTGGATATTTGCATAGCTTTAGCTTCAATATATCATATTTTTGTTCAAGTTTTGCTCATTTCGATTTGTAATCAAATTTTGACTACTTTAGATATCATAATTTGTTACAGGTTGATGTGATAAGATTTATATAGTGTCCATATTTTATGTCTCTCATTTTATATAGAGCAATTAATCTGTTCACATGTGATGATTAGGAGGTTGATATTCTGTATTCAATGAGCAGTCATATGCAAATTTTCATACTCAGATTTACTTAATATGATCATTTGTCAAATTATAAATTTTTGTCGCTACATATCTTACATGTTTTGTCACTAGCATTCAAAGCATTACTGCTTCGTGTTTATGAGAAGCATTGGAAAAATATGGTGTGGGTTGGCCTCATCAAACAAAAAACATACATGCTACGCACATGACACATAGGATATGCGATTACAGGTTAGTTTGCTAGTAGCATTCTATTAGTTTGATTAATGTAGGAATTTTATGTATTTTAGATACACTATATAGATTGTCATTTTTATTTCGCAACTAGATAGCTGTCATTTCATTTCTAGTTTATAAAAGTTAAAAAAAAATAAAAATACTGAACAATAGCTTTGTTGTCAATTCATATATGATTTTCGCAGGTTTTCGATAAAAAAATTTCATTTTGTGAATACTGTACATATAATAGAAATATAAATATATCGATACACTGTATATTTAATAAGTAGAACTATTATTCTGTTAGTTAGTAAAATCGTAAATACATTTTAGATTGTATATAGTTTTCAGGAGCTGCTTGTTTTTTTTATTTAGTTAGTCTCTTTAGTTTTTTGTCTTTTTACTTCCGTAGGACTTAGATCAGCTAACAGAGCCGCTAAACCCGTCGGAGTGGATTAATCCAAACGGCTTGGGTTATTTAGACAACCTCGGACCGGATTCACTCCTCCAGTTGACGAGCGGTCAATTTCGCCCATCAACACATCCCTACACGATTTCGTTATTTGAACAACAAACTACACTTTCTATAGCTCCCTTCCCCTCATCTTGTAAATATTATCATTTTGAAATGATTACTGGATTCTACAAGATTTTCATTAATTCTTTAAAGTTTGCGTTTTCGTGTTGTTTTCATGTTTGACTCATGACTGAAAGCATGAATCAAACATGAAAACTTAGCTTTGTATTATATTCCTATACAAAACATTCTTTTTAAAGGGTCATTGTGCTTATATCCATTTTTAATATAACACTTGAATGACTTACCTTTTGAATGTTTTTATGATTTATATATACTTAGTTGGTTTGCATTTGAATTATGAACATTTTTGTGTTAATATAGTTAAACCTTTTGCAAAAACTATGGTCGTGTTAGTCATGAGAATTAATGCGCAAATATCATACCTTGTACTTAATCCATTTCATTGGAAGAGTAAATTAATAAGCTTTTCATTATGGGTTGAAGGTTTTTCATGCTCTATATGCGAGGTTTTCATTACCAGGTATGGTCGAGCATCATGACCAAACCCTCGGTGGTTATACTATGATTGCACAGAGATTTCGCTTTGTTTATTTCCATTTTATCTGCTCAGATTTGTTCCTTTTGCTCCTGCCATCTAAACCCAGAGCTATATTGAGTCGCCCCTGTTACAGTCCAGTTATATTTTTAATGGCCCCTGTTTTCCATGTAGAGTTGAATGGTTCTCAAGCATTGCTCTCTCATGACGATACGGTCGAATATTTAAAAGGTCGGGGATGGGATGCCTTCATCAAAAGGTATTAGGCTTGGTCAAGGACATCTAATAGGTAATACCAACAAAGTCAGGCTTGACTGTTCACTTCATCAATAGATCATCCCTCATGTACACTGTGAGGTTTGTCTACACTGGATTGAAAGATACTACACAGATATTCCCATCCTCCAAGCTCGGATTAAAATGCTCACAGCACAAAGTGAATTACTCAGAACGGAAAACCTCGACCTCAGAGAAAATGTTGAGAGACAAGCTAAACACCTTAAGAAGAAAGGTAACATAGTGATAAAAAAATTAGATATTGTTAAAGCCATAATCAATTCCGAGCTATCCTGATCCATTTTTAGTCGTTGGTTGAAATGGTAAAACAGTTTTTCCCTCTTGTTACATTCATGTTATTTTTTAAAAATCGATTTGGTTTGAAATTAGATTTTGTTTGCTAAAGTTAACGAATTGGCTACAGAATCTGTCGATTCTATAGCCAAGTCATTTTTAAATAAAAAGTAAAAATTAGTTGTTAATAACTTATCTAACTTATTCTTGTTTTCGTTTTTAGGGAATAGTAGATTTAGATGTTGATCTTCTGCGGAGACATGTTCGACTTTGCTCTTGAATGATTAGTATTTCTTTTGTTTTCCTTGTAAAAACTTTTAATAATTTTTGAAGAAAAAACAATTCGGTTATGAGTGGATGGAAACCATCTATTTTTGTAATATTATTGATCTTATGAGATCTCATCCTATCCTGGGATTAGGAGAATAGGATTTCAAAACATTTTAAATACTCTGCATTTTTTAAAGGAAAGCATCTTTACCTGGAATAGTTTTATGGGCAAATGATTTTTGGAACTTTATCGAACAACTTATTACAATTCATCTTTAGACCTATGTGTATGTTGTCTCATTGATGTTTTGTCTCTCTTATCTTGGAGTGGTAATGTGTTGTGTAGCTTTAGTTTGTATGACATGTGATATTCCATCTTAATTGATATTTTAAAAGTTGTCTTTAATTGTTGTTTCAATTAATTATCGTTGTGATCATCACATCAATTGACAGATCATGCTTTTTATCTGATGTTAGTTGATTAATACTCTGAACATTTTACATTAAGATTTATATTTCTATGATTTTTCGGAATTATACGATCATTGTGAATATTTGTTTATTATTTTGTTCTCGTATCTTGGCTTCCAACAAACATTCTGGAGTTTGTTCTAGATGTGTCATCATGAGCCTGCCATAGATTTTTCTTACAAGCAAAGCATCTAGAATATCGGATTATGCAAAAGACATAGACAGGGTGTAAAACTCAGGTTAGTTTTATTTCTATTTGATTTCTGTCATTTTATGTATGAGTGAAACAAGAAAGTTTTAGATTGGCTTTGATCATCTGTACATCTTTGTTTCATATCTTAGTTAATGTAAGTTTTATTAGATTCATAAGTAGAAAACAGAAAATACAAAAATGTGCTTTCTTTATCTTCTTCTGAAAACAACTATCTTTACATTAATTTTGCAAGCTTTATATTAAAACTTGTAACCTGTAAATTTTGTTCATAAGTGATATGTTTATATTTTCTTTTTCTTCTTAAATACATTTATAAATAATTATATTAGAGTATATACATATTATAGTTTTAACATTTAATTAATTTATTTTCTTTATTTTAGGACCTTAGATTGGCCAACAGAGCCATTAAACCCAGCAGGACAAGTTACACCTGTTAGCACAAGAATTTGCAACTAAATAACCTCTAATAGGCTAAACAGAGGCTTTCATCTATCAGCTCAAATTTCTTGATTAGTCTCATCATATGGAAAAGCATATATATTCTGTAGCACCATGGCACTGCAGAATTTTCTATATAGCATGGTCTGCCATTTTACTACCTAAAATGTTATTGAATCTGTTAAGCAATGTAATGATGGAACTATGAATTCCATAGGTTGTTACCAAATCCATTTTCATGTCGGATGCTACCAAATCTATCAAATTTGAAGTGATGTAGCTGTGAATTATGATGGCACTACCCAATTTCACCCAAACACACAGACGGGTGCTACCGAAATTTTGGTAGAGACCAAATTGTGTAGAGTTATTTTTGGACACTTCTGCCAGTTTTTAGTGACTAACCTAAAACATGGATTATGAAAAATTGAGAAGGTATTTTTGAAAACAAGAGGTGGTTTTTGTTCACCACATAACAAATAAAAAAAACCTCTCTCAGTTTTTCAAAATGTGTTATGGTTTGAGATATATTAGACGTAGAAGTGGTGCTACTGAATCTACATAACTGTTTTACAGCGGCACTACCGAATTTCCTGTAGCGCTCATGGTTTTGATATTCGCCTTGTTGGGAGGTTGAAATTAGTCAAGGGGATTCATGAGCCAAGAGAGGCTAGAGAGAATAGGAGTAGGCAATTTCTCTGTGTGTGTTCATTTGTAATCCTATGGGCATTTTATGATTGTAAGCATTACTGCTATTGGAGACTTATGAGAGTTGTGATTTTAGATTGTTATTCTTTTGTTTATATATCTTCTTATTTGAATATATTGCATGTTTGAGGATCAAAGGATGCCAATGATTTATGGATCCCTAAGTAGCAGAGGTTCTAATGTATTTTTCCCATCAGACATTATTTATATTCAAGTATTTGTTGATTCATTAAATTGAGAGGATATTTTTTTAGTGAACATTCTATCTTATGTTTTACTTCTTCATTCTTCCTCCTATCACCATATAATATTGTTTTCTATTGAGCAGATTTAGTGCCTTCGATGAGTATAATGTTTGTGACTCCATTGCCCATTGGTGTAGACTAATGATCTGCAATTTGTAGCCCTCTCCCTTTCTTTCTCCATCTTGTTGATCCACCTATTCAAAACCAAAATTATCTTTTACGTTTTGATGGGTGTTTAGATTACACTTTAGCAGCCAAAGTGTGAATTTCAATGCTAACAACACCAAACGGCTTAGGTTATTTAGACAACCCCAGACCAGACCTGCCCTTCCAGTTGACGACCTGTCAATTTTTCCCGTCAACAAATGGCGCTAGAAGGAGAGCCTGAATTCAATTGATGGCACATGGAGGTCACAAGACTCATCCCCCACACACTCACTCCCCTGTAGTAACATGTAGTCACTCAGATAACAATGTTACTTTTGAAACATCAACTACCTCGAACCAAAATCCTGAGATTCTCGTTGCACCGGTGACACCAAATCCCCTTCAGGAGCGACATATAAGAAATTGTTTGTCAGTCACTCATAAGGACACATAGTGCTTTAGCCCATATCAAGAAACCTAGTAGGCCACTAAATCAACCCCTTGACTTCTCAGATATCTGAGAACAACTTGAAGGAACTGGTCTGCTCCAAAACCCGTTAGGTGAACACACTACTAATCCCACCGAGACACCTATTCTTGGAGATGGGGGGTCTGATATTACACCTTCCCCACTTGGTTCATCTCCATCCTCTTCAGGAGGAGAATCATCTGACGAAGGCAGTTCCTTGTCTAGGTCATCTCAGCCTTAGACACCACCAACACTCATGGAAAACCAAAATAATCCCACCAGACACTGGCTCGATCAAGATGTCGTGGTTGTACCCAGACCCCAACACCCATTACCAAAACACCCGGAGAAATGGTTACCTAAGTTTGATCCAGATTCTAAACAATCTGCTAAGGATCACATAAAGAATTGTATGTTGTCCATTAGACTCCAAAGTGTAGAGCATGAAGATGTAGTATGCAGACTCTTTCCTTATACATTTGAGGGCGATGCCTCCAAATGGTATTTTGCCCAATAGCCCCAAACCATCATCTCTTGGGACAAATTTGAAACCTGTTTCTTAGAGAAATTTGGAGATGATAAATCTCCTGAGGTTTTGGTTATGGAGCTCTCCAATCTAAAAATGAATCCTAAGGAAAAAATAAAATATTTTAACCAGATATTTCTTACATTAAAGAATAAAATTCTCGCAAATTCAATGCCTGTTGAAAGTCTAATTGTCACATATTACACCAAGGCCCTACACAATAACATAGAAATTTGGGTCAAAAGGTATAAAAGGAACACACTGCTGGAAGCCTTTAAGGAGGAAAGCCAAATTGAAAATGATATATTAAGCTTAAAATACAATCTCAATAGTGAAGATGAAACAACTTCATCCTCTAAAAAGAAAATAGAAATCCTTACTAGGCCTCCACAAGCTAAAAGTCAACCCGAAACTTTAGACTTAGAAAGCTTGCAAAAGGCTTTCCAAAAATTATCAAATCAAGTTGTAGACTTGAAGAGATCGGACGAAAAGGCATCCTCAAGAAAAGGAATTTTTAAACCTCCTTTCAGAAATCCTTTTCCCCCCAACCGGCCAAACCAGACCACTGAAGGTCTTAATTTCGAAAGATTGCAATACATTTTGCAAACCATTCTAGAAGCACATGAAAATTCTGCCTCTGCCCCTCCTGAAAATTCTGGAGATGTAGTTGAGGAAGAAGTAGTTGAAGAAGAGGAATCATCCCCTAAGATCTTTGGACACTTCTCTAACAGTATTTTCCCAACAAATTTTGAAACTGTCCATCCTTACAACACAAGAAGCAAAACACAGAACAAATCTCCTTCTGAGGTGATTAATAATGTGCTTTCGAAACAGTTGAAACAAGCTGAAATAAAACAAGGTTTAGCAGCCCCATTTTTGGAATATGACTTAATTGAAAATCTAAAGAAACTAAGGGATAATATTTCTTTTTTCAAGATTTTGAAATTTCCTCTGATTTTGCAGAAAATGCTGCAAAGTATCGTAGAAAACAGTAAGAACAACGATCCTAGCAGCAAGAAAACTGCAGAAATTAGTTCTAAAACAACCAAAAAGATCCCTACTAAAATGACATCCAAACCTCCAGATAAAAGGGATTTAACTGAAAAAAATTGTATCAAATGTAGATAAAATTGTTTCAGGTACAGCGGCAAAAAATCAACAGAATTTTGTTGTTAACGCTCATAAAAATGTCCCACCTTTCTTATTAACTTTTGAAATTTTCAATAGAAATGTGCATAATTGCATGGTTGATTCTGGTGCATCATCAAATTTGATGCCACTATATGTTTGTCAAAAAATTAATGCAAAAGTTCAACCTTCTAGTCTCAAAATCATTCAGCTTGATCGAACAAACATTAAGGTAATCGGTGAACTTAAGAATGTTCTGGTTAGGTTATCTTCTAATCCTAAGGTTCATCAAATTATTGGCATTATTGTTGTTGACATCCCTGAAGTCTACAGTTTTTTTCTAAGTAGGGACTGATCCGAGCCACTACATGGTTACTTTTCCACAGATTGGTCTCATTTGTGGCTGTCAGAAAATGGACAGCCAAATAGAATTAGGATAAACCATGAACTCTATCTCAAGCACACTGTAACAAATATGAATGATGCAAATGAACCTTTTACCACATCTACTAATTCATTTGAAATGGAGGGAATGAATACCTTCTTTGGTAACTTCATGACCTAAATTTCCCCCATCACTGATCTTGGGAAACAATCAGAACTTATGACCTGTACTCAGTCATCATCTTTGCCAAATGTGCCAAACACACACTGATGAAGCTCAGATATGGTCATTGTACTTCGATAGATCCAAATCCAAAGAAGGAGTAGGCGCAGGATGTGTACTCATCGATCCCGTAGGTAATAATACTTTCATTGCCTACCGATTAGAATTCTAGTGCACTAATAACACCGCCGATTATGAAGCACTTCTATAAGGGATTAAGAAAGAATTGGATATGGAAGTAAGAAATTTAATGGTATTCGGTGATTCATAAATCGTGGTCAGGTAGGTAAGAAACTACATACATTTCTTGTCACCACATCTGAAAAGTTACCAAACCGAGGTATGGAGTTTGATACAAAATTTTTCAGCATTTAACATAAATTCCATTCCTAGGCTAAGTAATTCGGAGGCTGATTTATTGGCTAATGTCGCTTCTAAACTTTTTCCTGCAGAAGGTCTTTCTCTCCTAATGTGTTTCTTATTGAATTGTTGCTCAGGTCGTCGATCCCGGATAACATCACCAATTGGAGGTTATTCGACGATGATCAGCAGATCATCAACTTCTTGCATATGGAGGACACCTTCCAAGGTGCAATCATTGATGAAGGCACTCACGATGAAAACCTCCACAACTTCATAGTAATATCATATTCTAGATCTCCTGAATCGACATTTGATCTGGTAAACTCTATTCCTAGATCCATTGTAAGACTAGAAAAGTTTTATGACTTGCATGATAAATTTAGAGGGTTAGTTAATTGTAAAACTAACCATTCTTCTTTGATTTATGAGACAGTCAACTTAGGGACTAAGGAAAATCCTCAAAATATTAATCTTGGAACGGGATGCTCCGAGCAAGAGTGATCTGCCTTTATAAAATTGTTTAAAGAATTTAAAGACGTTTTTTCCTGGACGTATGATGATTTAAAAACATTTGATCCTAATATCATACAACATGTCATCCCCATGAAACCCCAGACCCAACCATTTTAGCAGAAGCTGAGGAAGATGCATCATAATTTGGAACCCACTATCAAGAAAGAACTAAATAAATTACTGAATGCAAAGATAATTTTCCTGGTGAGACACACACAATGGGTGTCTAACTTAGTTCCTGTAAGGAATAAAAGTGGTGAAATTCGACTCTGTGTCGACTTTCGTAACTTGAACCAAGCTTCTAATAAAGACAACTATCATGTTCCTCCAATGGAACAAATTCTTCAGTAGGTATCTAGTTTCGAAAGACTATCTCTGTTAGATGGTTTTTCGGGATACAACCAGGTCCTCATGTCTCCTTCAGACCAACTAAAAACCACCTTTCATATCCCATGGGGCACTTATGCTTACAGGAAGATGCCTTTTGGGCTTATAAATTTCGAGGCCACTTTCCAGAGATAAATGGACATTGCTTTTCATGGCCTCATAAATCAATCAGTAGTGGTCTATCTTGATGACGTTACCATTTTCTCTAAAAACAAGAAAGATCACTTATTTCACCTTAGAGCTATCCTATAACGATGTCGCAAGTATGGCATATTCCTCAACCCTAAGAAATCAATCTTTGCAGTAGATCAAGGCAAACTACTGGGGTTTATAGTATCCAAAGACAAAATGATCATCAATCCCGAAAGAACCCAAGCTATTGCCAAATTCTCCCCTCCTTCCTCTAAAAACTCCATGCAATCCTTTTTAGGCAAAATTAATTTCGTTAGAAGATTTGTCCCAAGTTTCTCAGAAATGGTAAGACCTTTACATAATTTAATTAAAATGAATGTTAGTATCATTGGGGACCCCAAGAAATTAAATCTTTTGATTCTATTAGAAAAGCAATAACAGAAGCTCCTTCCATGATGAGTCCTGATTTCTCGCGAGATTTCACTCTTTACACTTTTTCCTCCGACCGATCTTATGTTGTTGTGTTAACACAAAAGAATGTTGAAAGCAATGAAGTACCCATTTCCTTCATGAGCTCATCTTTCAAAGGGGCTGAATTGAAATTACCCAGTTGTAGATCAACAGGCGTACGTTGTTTTTAAAGTAGTGAAACACTTCTGGTCATATCTGCTGAAATCCAGAACTAAAGTCATTGTTCCTTACCCGGATGTGAGAAACTTGTTAGTACAAAAGGAAATGGGTGAAAAAAGAGAAAAATGGATGACGTCGTTACAAGAGCATGACCTCGAAATAACTTCTGCATAAATTGTGAGAGGTCGAGGCCTATGCAAACTAGTGGTTGATTCAATTGAAGGACAAGAAAGTCAAATTAACGTCTCAACTATACATCAGCACAATGAGAAACAAATCGGCTATACACAAGTTGTTGCTAATTCTTGGTATGATGATATTAAATTTTATTTAACACATGGATCCACCCCTTGCCATCTTTATCCTAAAAGCAAAAGAGCACTTAGGTTAAAATATGCATCTTTCCAGCTAATAAATGATGTATTGTTTCGAAAGCATTTTGACAGTGTTCTTATGCGTTGTTTGGAAAAAGATGAAGCAGAGAAGGTGCTATCTAAACTTCATGCAGGTGAAGCTGGTGGAAACTTCGGTGGAGACACCACTGCTCACAAAGTGTTAAGAGTTGGGTATTATTGACCCACGTTGTTTAAATATGCCCACACTCTATGCCGTAAATGTATAATCTGCTAAAAGGCTATTGGATGGGTGAAAAAGGCAGCATTCCCATTGCATCATGTTACAGTAGATTCACCCTTTTAGCAGTGCGGTCTTGACATCATAGGACCAATTAATCCTTCTTCTTCACAACAACACAAGTATATTATTACAGCAACGTATTATTTTACCAGATGGTCTGAAGCTTCACCTTTGAAAGTGGTAAAAATGAATCAGGTAGTATCTTTCTTTAATTCGAATATCATTACTAGATTCGGCATTCCCGAATGTTTAGTCTTTGATAATGTATATTATTTCTCATCCCTAGATATGAATGTATTCACTTTATAAAAAGGGATTAAATTGAAATATTCTTCCATCTACTACCCCTAAGGAAATGGCCTAGCAAAATCAACAAACAAAAATTTGATCAAGATCATTAAGAGGATAGTTTGTGAAAACCACAAGAATTGGCACAATGAATTAATTAATTGTTGTTGGGTATTTTACCCTACGGACTAATAAGCTAGGGTTCTAAGCCTATATGCAGATCATGACCCTTCAGATTTAAACCTTTAACCTTCTACCCAAAATCTCAACCCCTT
>JZKD02S0086894.1:204166-223442 GCA_000966675.3 Picea glauca | reverse complement strand
GAGAAGTTAGGGCGCGGGTTGCTTGTTTTCAAGTGATTTTTGAGGAATTACTCAGCATGGCTTTGGCTAGGAAGAGGCATGAGTTGGCCTGATGCCAGGTAAACCTGTATGGTGCTCATGCCTGATAGAGTAACATTAATGCACTCTAGACTGATAGAGTAACACCCAAAGCCTCAGTTGGTAATTCTCCTTTCTTTCTCGTTTACAGGAGAGAAGCAATCCTACCTCCTCATGTTCTACTCCCATCTCTGCAATTATCACATAAATTCCAAGAAGAGGCTTGCCCTCCTCTGGAAAGTTGAATCAATGCCTTATTAAAACTGGAGGAAGTAAGAGCGCAAGAAAAGAAGAAGTTGGATCAGCATCAGCAGATTATGAAAAGTTGGTTTGTTTCAAACTCTTCTTCAGATAGAAACTTTGAGGTAGGAGACCTAGTTCTCAACTGGGATAAACCTCACGAGGGAAAAGGGGAACACACCAAGTTATAGAACCTGTGGTTGGGACCATTCGTAATCATTGAAAAACTAGGTCCCAGCTCTTTCCATCTACACAATTTGAAGGGACAGCCATACACCTTCCCAGTGAATGGCCAATCTCTCAAAAGGTATTTCTCCTGATGATTCTAGATCCACCTCTCTATACATACTTTTCTGTTTTGACTTTTTTTTTGTCTTTTGATTTTGGTTCTTTTGATTTTGTTGTTTTTTCTGGTTTTTGAATAAATTCATCTCTGGGTCACCATTTAGTTCATGAAAGGAAACCATAAGTTTCATCATAAAGCAACAGTCGAGGTCATTTCAAAGCATTAGTGTTGTAAATTGTTAAAACTTAGACTAGTAAAGGAAACTTTCTGTTCAAAATAGTCTTCCTGGTTTCACTTTATAATCACGAGAAGATATGATCATCATTAAAAATATTTATGTTGTCCCTATTTTTAAAGAAAACAACTCAAGTATGCCTTCCTATCCTTGAAAGGTTTTTCTTAACAGAAAACTAAGTTCAGATCATAATGAAGGTCGTCAAAGGAGAAATTAAATTGAAAAATATAAAGTTGTTTGAAGTCTGAAATTTTCAGCATCACCTCGCTCTACCGAAGATCATAAAGTTTATATCGAATTGTAAAAAACTTCTGGAGATTTGAAAGCACTGTAAAGTGTGGGAAGCGTCTTTAAACCCACCAAGATACTGAACAGGTCTATAGGCAGCGGTTAAATGCATGCATGATGCCAAGGCAACTTCTTCGAGGTACTGAACAGGCCTGCTGGCAGCAAAGCAATGTCGAGTTAAAGAAAATTATCAGGTATAACTATTTGGTATTAATCGTAAAATGTCCCTCATCTTGAATTGATGTTTCTTGGACAGGGTATAGGTTTTAGAGTGGGTTAATCGACATTCCTACCGAGGCTATGGATGCCTGCTAGAAATAGCAGTTCTGTCAACAGTATCGAAGTCATTTGCTTAAATGTCATCTCAATCGTAATTAAAAATTGTCACCAAATTGCATTTGAATAGAAACACATATGACACTAGACTGTGTGATATTTTTTGAGTCTGATGGGGATGCTTGACTTGCTATCGAATGTTCTTTAATTTTCAACCATGCAGATATAACTGCTTCTCCCAGTAATTTGCCATTGTTGGTAGCCCTACACGATTTCGTTATTTGAACAGCAAACTACACTTTTTGTAGCTGCCTTCACCTCATCTTGTAAATATTATCATTTTGAGATGATTACTGGATTCTAAAAGATTTTCATTAATTATTTAAAGTTTGCATTTTCATGTTATTTTTGTGTTGTTTTCATGTTTGATTCATGACTGAAAGCATGAATCAAACATGAAAACTTAATTTTGTATTATATTCCTATACAAAACCTTCTTTTTAAAGGGTCATTATGCTTATATCCATTTTTAATCTAACACTTGAATGACTTGCCTTTTGAATGTTTTTATGATTTCTATATACTTAGTTGGTTTGCATTTGAATTATGAACATTTGTGTGTTAGTATAGTTAAACCTTTTGCAAAAACTATGGTCATGCTAGTCATGAGAATTAATGCGTAAATATTGTACCATGTACTTAATCCATTTCATTGGTAGAGTAAATTAATAAGCTTTTCATTATGGGTTGAAGATTTTTCATGCTCTGTACATGAGGTTTTCATTACCAGGTATGGTCAAGCATCATGACCAAACCCTCAGTGGTTATACTATGATTGCACAGAGATTTCTCTTTGTTTATTTCCATTTTATCTACTTAGATTTGTTCCTTTTGCTCCTGCCATCTAAGCCCAGAGCTATCTTGAGTTGCCCCTGTTACACTCTAGTTATATTTTTAATGGCCCATGTTGTCTACGTAGAGTCGAATGGCTCTCAAGAATTTCTCTCTCACGACAATGTGGTTGAAGATTTAAAAGGTCAAGGTTGGGATGCCTTCATCAAAAGGTTCGAAGGGTATAACCTTCGTGTGGCTAAGGAATTTTCACAGACTTTCGATGGGTGTAGGGGAAAAGTTGGAGATATCCAGTTAGAGGTAACAAAGGAGTTTGTGAGTGAAGCCATAGGGCTTCCATCCATCGGCGAGAAGTGGTTTAAAAACTCAAAGATACAAGAAGTGCCATAGAGCCTCTTCATGACTTCCAGGAAAATCAATTGTTGTGAGAAAGGTATCCCTATTTATTTGGTTAAAGATAGATGGCATGGTGTGTTGTTGATCCTTAAGAAATTTGTGACCTATGAGGGTCGTTATGGTCTATTTTTTCTCTATAATATACGGTTGCTTATGCACTTCATAGGTTTTCATTTGAATGTGCCTTTTTATTTGCTGAGAAGCCTGTACAAGATGTCTAAAAGGTATAAAAAACATAGCCTCGAATCCAATATTTTTCACCATGGCTTGATCAAAATTATGTTAATCCACCATTTGACAACCATAGGTGATTTTTGGGAGGGATTTTTAGTGAGAAATAGTTTCATTTCTACCATTTTTGTAGAAGGCCCTGATTCGGGTGAACCATTGGTGAAAAAACAATTTGACTTCCCAAATAATGAGCCAGATACAAACCCACTGGATGAGGTAATTCCCAGTCAATCCCCACATGAGAAACAGGGTGTTAGTTTTGAGTTGAGTGAACCTCCTGTGCCTAATTTGGATAGCGGCCATAACACCACTGTGAAACCCTATGTCGACAAATCTCACAAACGGTCAAAACTAAAACACAGAGTGTTAGCGTTTTGGAATAAAAGAGTTGTTCGGCTGATTTCGAGAAAGTTAAGAAATAGAGCCAACCCTCATTTGAGCTCGATCAGCCCAATCAAGGTCAATGAGGTCCCTGATTCTGAAATTGAAGATTTCCTAGCTTTAGAAGATCCAGATTGTCATCGATCTGATCCTCCTTAAACATATGACTTTGTTACTAATATTCCACCACATCTCGAGGGCAAGGAAGGGTTTACCGGTATTAGGCTTGGTCAAGGGCATCTAACAAGTAATACTGATACAGTCAGGCTTGACTGTTCACTTCATCAATAGATCGTCCCTCCTATACACTGTGAGGTTTGTTTACACTGGATTGAAAGATACCACATAGATAATCCCATCCTCCAAGCTCAGATTAAAACACTCACAGCGTAAAGTGAATTACTCAAAACGGAAAACCTCGACCTTAGAGCAAACACTGAGAGACAATCTAAACACCTTAAGAACACTGGTAACATAGTGATAAAAAATGCAAATAGTGTTAAATCCATAATCAATTCTGAGCTATCT
This sequence comes from Picea glauca, assembly GCA_000966675.3. Lineage (NCBI taxonomy): Eukaryota > Viridiplantae > Streptophyta > Pinopsida > Pinales > Pinaceae > Picea > Picea glauca. The sequence continues at coordinate 219,672 of JZKD02S0086894.1, read as the reverse complement.
TGCTCCATTTTTAGTCATTGGTTGAAATGGTAAAATGATTTTTCCCTCTTGTTACATTCATGTTATTTTTTAAAAATCGATTTGATTTGAAATTAGATTTTGTTTTCTAAAGTTAACGACTTGGCTACAAAATCTGTCGATTCTGTAGCCAAGTCATTTTTAAATAAAAAGTAAAAATTAGTTGTTAATAACTTATCTAACTTATTCTTGTTTTTGTTTTCAGGGAATAGTAGATTTAGATGTTGATCTTCTGGGGAGACATGTTCGACTTTTCTCTTGAATGATTAGTATTTCTTTTATTTTCCTTGTATTTCTTTTTGAAGAAAAAACAATTCAGTTATGAGTGGCTAAAAGACATCTATTTTTGTAATATTATTGATCTTATGAGATCTCATCCTATCCTGGGATTAGGAGAATAGAATTTCAAAACATTTTAAATACATTGCATTTTGTAAAGGAAAGCATCTTTACCTGAAACAGTTTTATGGGCAAATGATTTTCGAAACTTTATGGAACAACTTATTACAATTCGGCTTTAGACCTATGTGTATGTTGTCTCATTGATGTTTTGTCTCTCTTATCTTGGAGTGGTAATGTGTTGTGTAGATTTAGTCTGTATGACATGTGATATTCCATCTTAATTGATATTTTAAAGGTTGTCTTTAATTGTTGTTTCAATTAATTATCGTCGTGATCATCACATCAATTGGAAGATCATGATTTTTATCTGATGTTAGTTGATTAATACTCTAAACATTTTACATTAAGATTTATATTTTTGTGATTGTTCGGAATTATAAGATCATTGTGAATACTTGTTTATTATTTTGTTCTCGTATCCTAGCTGCCAACAAACATTCTGGAGTTTGTTCTAGAGGTATCATCATGAGCTTTCCATAGATTTTTCTTACAGGAAGAGTAGCTGGAATATCGGATTATGCAGAAGACATAGACAAGGTGTAAAAAATAGGTAGTTTTATTTCTATTTGATTTCTGTCATTTTATGTATCAGTGAAACAAGAAAGTTTTAGATTGGCTTTGACCATCTATACATATTTGTTTCATAGCTTAGTTAATGTAAGTTTTATTAGATTCATAAGTAGAAAACAGAAAATACAAAAATGTGATTTCTTTTTCTGCTTCTGAAAACAATTATCTTTACATTGATTTTGCAAGCATTTCATTAAAACTTGTAACCTATAAATTCTGTTCATAAGTGATATGTTTATATTTTTTTTTTCTGCTTAAATACATTTATAAATAATTATATTAGAGTATTTACATATTATAGTTTTAACATTTAGTTAATTTCTTTTCTTTAACAGAGTCTATTAGTGAAGAATCACAAGCATGAGGGATTGAGGATCTACAAACAATGAGATCAAACTCAAAAGGAGACTCAAGATCACTGGAACAAGAGGGGGAAACAAGGGCTCCCATACCCCCATTGGATAAAAACACTAATCAATTTTTGAGACCATGTCTCGAGAAGGAAAACATGATTGCACAGGTTCCTGCTCAGAAGCAATTAAACATCGAGGATTGGACGCCACATAATTTATCTGTGGCGGGGTAGAGTCTACATGAACACAAGGAACATATAAAGGGGTAGCCTGAACTAACATCAAATTAGGATGGTTATTATCAAATAACAATTGGTCGATAGTGAAAATGATTCCATTGTGAGGGAAATTCATCACCCGAAAGAGCGTAGACACCAAATCATTCATAGCATATAAATAATCATGCCCGAGAATCATATTAAAATCTAACAGGCCTTGCACCACTATAATATCGACAAGAACAATCTTCCCACCTAACAAGATAGGAAAATGAGGAAGAATCCCCAATTATTTACTAGGATATCTGTCAAAATACAACAACTCATGTGAAGCATACACAAGCTTAGGAGAACCCAAAGCTTTACAAGTCGAGGAGGATAAAATACTTGTGGAGGCTCCTTCATCCACAAGACATTGGTAAAAAAAAATGAATTAAATTCAACCCTTACTTGAAAGGGTGCAGAAGAAAGAAGGCAAGGATCAACAAGGTCATTCCAACCAAAGGAAACCATCCTAGGACTTGGAGGGGGTGTACTCGAAGTGAGCGGAATGCCCCCTTGTTCTGAAAGTACTGAACTAAAAATGATAAAAACATAGTCGGTAGACACATCACTCCCCATCAGAAGAGTGGGATCAATTAGATATTACATCAGCATGACCACTTTGGTAGATTTGACACTCTCTAAGAGAAGAGTGGGATCGTCTGAAGATTGCATCGACATGACCACTTCCTCAACCACTAGCTGAATAGGCTACAAGAAAACATGGTATGAAGGCACATCACCCCGCAAAAGAAGAATGGGGTCGGTCAAACATTGCATCTACATGACCACTTCATTAACCAAAGGCTAAATAGACTATGAGTAAACCTCAGAAGACTCAGAATCGTAAGATCTTGCAGACAGGGACCACAATCTTCATTCCTTTGGAAGGCTGGGGAATAAGTGAGTAAGGTTATCTCCCTTGCAAATGTTACAAGGGAACTTAGACTTATGTCCTATCCTTCTAGGTTTCTGAATAGAAGCAATGCCCCAACATGACTAGCAATGGTTGGTTGCATATCACTCATATGACTCGCATTGACAAGACTCGTGCCCCCAACAGGAATTGCAGTGTTTGGTTGCACATCTCCAAAATAACTTGCGAAGGTTGGTTATTGATCGCTAACATGACTTGCATAGGCTATAGACCTATCACCAGTATGACTAGAAGTGACTAGATTTTTTCCCCCATCATGAATTGCAGAGGTTGGTTGCTTTCCCCCAGCATAACTTGCAGAGGCTGGGTGTTGGTATTCAACATGACTTTCACATGTTAGCGACCTATCTCAAACATGACTCATAGAGGTTTGTGATTTATTCTTCTTATTCTTCCTCTTTCTATTTCGTTTAGACTTTCAGTTACTAGTAGATATACTTTCACCAGAGGAGGCAGAAGGAGGAGGAGAAGACTTTGCTAATGAAGTAACGTCAACATGATTCCCATGGCATAAGGTACTTAACTAAGAAGATTCAAGAGCATATGGCACATTTGGAATGGTACCCAACCAAACCAGAAGTCCTACATTCAACCCAGGAATGTACTAAGTGGACATCAAAGGGAGACCAACGTTTCCAAAAAAAGGACAATCATAAGAATCCCCTTGCGAAGGGGTTCCTTGGTTGCTATCATCGGAAACTTTGGAGATGAAGATATTATGCACAGGTTCTTCCCTTATGGGATCATTCAAGTATGTAAAAGTCTCACACACTGACTCTGGTAAATCAGTGGTATTAAAATATACGCCTATAAGGAGGCGGCTCCATGTTTCTAAGTGGAAGACCAAAAAGTCCTCACGACCGGCGAAGTGGGCAGTCTACCACCTTAGGTCAGAGACCCAAAGAAATAATTGACTAACTCACTATGGAAAACTAGGGAGCAAAAAGCACACCATTGAGAAAAAAATCCTAAAACGATACAAGCCAAACAAACGACCCTTCTGAATGGTTCCAAACCAGGGAGATGAAGTCTTGATCATCCAAAGAATTCACAAAGGAAAATGACTAGCTAGGATAAGTAGTTACCCAGACCTACGATTGACGATCCCTTCGAGTGTCTCCCAAAGAATACAGAGTTTTCCTCAGGTACCGCAATACACCCCTCGCAGTCACTTGTGTGTCAACCAATATAATGGAAACTAGGCCACCAAATTGTAATCAACAACAAGGGGGCTATAGTCAATATTCAGGTGAGTGTATGGGCAAGGTAACTAAGTCTGAATATCCTCTTGAGGCCTAAAATGCAACAGGGCCAAAATCACTCTTAGAGTACCTTGGACATATCCAAGTATCTCAAAGGTCTGACATAAGTCAAGCCAATAATTCTACAAGATTCACCCCCAATACATACTCTCCCAAATGCTATGTTGAGATCAGGAGTGGATATCTCTGTCACCGTCCTCCACGCAGTCTCGTGTTTGACTCTTGTGTTAGAGGAGCTTCCTGGATTGAGTAATTACAAGGTGGAATTTTCACACACTAGTATGGACACCTAAGTTAAGTTTTGGTTGGCCTTGGAGAGTTTACCTCTCCACACCTAATGAAAGGCCCTATCCTAAGCTATTGGTGAACCCTATAAAAAATTGTTACTAATATATTTTGGATTAGTGCATTCGTTTTAGGGGATTTTCTTACTCAAGGAATGGAAGTGGAACTTATGTTGTTTGAGACTCTTGAAAAAATGAAACTTATTAGAACACTGGCAAAGAAGACTTTACACTAATTCTACGAATGAAAAAGAGATTCAAGCAAAAAGCATGAACAATCCTTCAAACCTAAAAATGCAATATTTTCTCCTTTCCATGCAAAATGCACAATGCAACTTTTGAGTGAAAAAAAAGAGAAAATGAAAGGATTTTCTTTCTTATTTTTATTTTGAAACAATTTCAAGATGAGAAGAAAACACAACTCTATGCTAATTTCTTTTTCTTTTTCAAATAAAATTCAAACCAATGCAAAGAAAGAAAGAGACCTAACTAGCATAAAAACTAGGTTTTTTTTTTTCTCTTTCAATCAAAGCAAAACTAACAAAAGATGATTAAAGAAACTGCATATTTTTTTTTTTAAGTGCAACTCATTTTTCTTAAAATTCAAGCTAAAAATAAGCCAAAAATGCTTGGAAACACAAAGAGACAAGATAATTTTTTTATTTATTTATTTCATAAACAATTTGAGCTTGCAAACTGTCTAAACCCCAAACAACATAAGCTTGTGGAACTCAAGAAGACCCCGGAACCACAAGTTTCCTATAGGAAAAAGAAAATATTTTTGAAAATAATTTCCATAACAATAGAGATGCATGTTGTGCATGGCCAACCTGCGTACGTATGCGGGTTTAGTAAAAATAAGTACATGTATGTATGCATGTTGTACAAATAACAGGGCGCGTACACCTCTGTAAATGTTTCTAAAAAAAAAGAAAGAGCTCGGACATAAAACTCAAGCAAGGGAATATGGTAAGCACCTGGGTGGGTGAACAGAGACCCAACCTGACTCAGAACACTCAGAAACAACTAAAAATCAAATCAAACCAAGATCTCCCACTAATACCCTAGAGAGACTCCCCAGTGGAGTCGCCAATTCTTCTATGGGGAAATTCCCCCTAAACTGGGTCTAAGGAATATGCAGAGAAATAACTCCTTAAAATATTGGATCATCTCTAATCTACCCCAAAACAATCTAGACTAAGTGATGAGAGAGAGGGAAGAGAAGGTTAAGAAGATCACCTTGAATCCTTACAGTTGATGCATACCTCTTACGCTTGTTGTTGCCTCTTAGATCACAGATCTCCTCCCAAAGATGACCTGCAAGGGGTTAAGAATACAACACAAAAACATATACAATCTCTAATAATCACTTTAAAAAACCTAAATATAGATGTAAATGATCAAATAGACAAGAACATGTACACATAAATTTTTGGGACAAAGATAATCTATTTTATTTATATACAAGATGAAAGGTTACAACCTTTTCTTGCGGACACCACTTTATGAACCAAGTCTGGGCTCTTGTGTCATGGCTCCAAGTGCAGCAATCCCACATAGAGTTATCACAACCAGCATGCCATCAAGGGAAGAAGGAACGGTTGCATAGGGAGAATGGCTGGAAGGGAAAGTTGAGGATAAAACTCAAAGCAAGATGCAAAAGTTAGGCAATGAGAGGGAAAGGATTTTGGCAGAGTTTTCTTATTCTCTTGCTCATATGTCTAAATGACTCCCCAAGGCCTCTTTTTATATGAGAAAAATATGGTTATTTGGTTTGGGGAAGATCTACAGAGGGTAAAATAGTTAGGAAACCCTTAATAGCCCGTAAACTTTGTCGAAATACACGCAATTTTATATTTTTTGCAATTTTTGGAGGTAAACGCGGGCTAACTAGCATGCAGTAGGCGTATGCACGCGGGTGGACTAGCATGCAACATGCATATGTACACATGCTAGTAGTGCATCAGGATGCGTACATTATCCAAAAATTTGTTTATAAAAGGAAACCTCGGCGATAATATTTGGCAAAGGATGCAAATGGATGTGCCAATGTATTGGATGCATAGATGTGGAATTTTTGGACTATAACAATGTGCTTTTTCTTAGAATGCATCACTAGATTTATGGATATACTGATGACACTGGTGTTTTCAAAAAATATTGAAATGGGCTCATCACACTTTACTTGTATATCCTATAGAGTTTTCTTCATCCAAAGTACTTGAGTAAAACATGTTGTTGCTGCAATGTATTATGCTTATGTTGTAGACAAATATACTAATGATTGTTTCTTGCTTAACCATGATACCAGACACTCACCCAAGTAGAAATTTTCTCCACTTGTAATTCTTCTATCATGAATGTAACCTGTTCAATCTGCATCTGTGTAGGTGACAAGAGATAGATACTTCTCTTTTGGATACCATAATCCAAACTCTTATGTACCTTTGAGGTATATGAATATCCTATTTATTGACATAACATGTGATTCCTTTGGTGTTGCTTGAAACCTTGAAACATCTCCAACTTCCTGCATCACATTTGATCTAGAGGTTGTTACATAGAGTAAGCTTCCAATCATCAATCTATATTGTCTCTGATTTGCACCCTTCGAATAATCATCCTTACTTAACTTACAATTGGTTTGCATATGAGTATTGACTGGTTTACAATATGTCATTCAAAACTTCTTCAACGTTTCTCTGACATACTTGGTCTAAGAGATAAATATACCTTTGTTGATCTGACATATCTGGAGACCCAAAAAATAAAGACAACTCTCCAAGCAAAGACATCTTGAATTCATTCTACATGTCTTTGGAAAATTTCTTACTCATCCTGTGATCATCACTTATGAAGATAATATTGTCAACATAAACTTCAATTATCAGGATACTATGTTGATTTACCTTTATGTAGATATTTGTGTCTGTATTTCCTTTCTTGAACCCTTGTTGTTGTAGGTATATGTCCAGTATTGAATACCATGCTCTCGGGGCCTGCTTGAGACCATATAAGGCCTTCTTCAACCTACAAACATAATTTTCCTTCTCTGACAGCTGAAATCCTTCTGGCTACTCAATGTAGACTTCTTCCTCTAGATATTCATTTAGGAATGTTGATTTCACATCCATCTGATATACTTTAATATTTTTGGAATATGCATAAGCTAGAATCAGTCTGATTGCTTCCATTATGGAAACTAGGGAAAATGTCTCTTCAAAATATATACCTTCAACCTGAGCATATCCTTTACATACCAATCTTTCTTTGTTCCTGGTAACATGTCCATCCCCGTTCAACTTGTTTCTGAAGACCCATTTTGTACCCATGACATTCTTGTTTTTCGGTCTTGGAACTAGTTCCCATGTGTCATTCTTCTCTATCTGATCTAACTCTTCATCCATATATTGTATCCAATGTTCATCCTTGTTGGCTTATTCAAAATTGCTCAGCTCAATAGTAAATAGTAGTGCTAGATGTTGTTTTTCTAGTGAGCAAATTATTCTTCTGGTTTCAACTCCTGCATCTTTAGTCCAAATAATTTGTTCTGATGGATGATTTTTCTGCATTCATCTATTGGGTGTCTTTGGAGGTTCTTGAATATCCTGTTGTTCTTGCTCTACTTTTGGTTGCTCTTCTTCTTCATATGATTCTTCATCTACTTCTTCTTCCTTCAAATATTCTTCGTGATCTTGTTCCACTAAATATTTACTACTTTCTTTTATCTTTCATCCATTTGTCTCATCAATCATCACATTGATGCTTTCTACGATTCTATTGAGTCTTAGATTGAAGCATTTTTTCTCTTTCCTTTTTCTTGAGTACCCAACTAATATGCCTTTGTCAACTCGAGGATCAAATTTCCCAATTCTGGCATCTTCTCTTTTGATGTAGCATTTGATTTTGAATAATCCGAAGTGCTTCACATTTGTTGGTCTTCCTTTCTATAGCTCGTATGGAGTCTTATCACTGTTATTTATGAGCATCCCTCTATTATGGATGTGAACTATTGTATGTACAACTTGTACTCAAACTACATCTATTAACTTGTAATCCATTCACATGGTTCTAGCCATTTCCTGTATTGTTTTGTTCTTCCTTTCGACAACTCCATTTTGTTAAGGTGTCCTGGCTACTGAGAATTTCCTCTTTATTGCATGCTCATTGCAGAATTCCATGAATTCCTTTGATGTAAATTCTCCTCCATTGTCTTTTTGGCACAAGGATAGACCCAGGGTTCAATGCTTCAACAGTGCACCAACAAAACCCTAACTACTGGCTCTTTCGGCAACACCTGCGAAGTAGATGAAGTCTCACCCGAGGTAGAGGCAGGGAGGGTTGCAGGACTCAGGTGCCTACAAACTAGCTGGTACATAGATATGTGATTACAATACTAGACAGAGCACTTAGCTAATAGCATGCATTCGTTCTTAAACCTTATTCACAACACAGGTTAATCCCTTATTACAGATCAACGCAGTTGTTAGTGTCGGAAGTCACTCCTGGATTGCAGCAGGAGCAGAGCCCGACACCCATCAGTTTAATATCACGATTTGTTTATAAAGGATGATCAAATGGAAGAAAACTCAAAACAATATCATCTCAACTCTGAAACTAGGCCAGGCGTGCATGGGTAAGTGAGGTCTTAGATAAACTTCAAACAATGAGTTGTAATAAAGGGTGAGCAGAGGGAAGACTTGTATGAGGAGAGTGCAAGGTTCTGTCATAAACATCAAGTTTCTAACAGACTGGAGAAGAAGGCATCCAAACACAAGATCCTCTTACATTCAAATGCAAGAGACCAAGGAATACAATAATGCACAACAAATCCTTTATCATAACATAACTGTAACAATTCATGCGAATCATTCAATCATGAACTCTCTGGTATGAGACGAAACCATAGATAGAGTAAGGAAACTGTTTGTCATAAAACAAGAAATCTTAGATACAGATGCCCAATGATCTGAAAATAGAAGGCTAACTTGTTATGCTATGCAAGCACCCTCTACCTCATTAAAAATAAACCTTAACAGGACCTTGCTTCATGTGTTCAAATATGCAAACTGGTTTATGTGTTAAGTTTAGTCTTCTTCTTTACAATGTGTATGTGTGAAGAAAGTTCTTTGAAATGCTTAGATATGTGTTATAATCAAATACACAGAAATGTAAAGTGTAGCAATTAACACAGCAAACTCACAACAAAAACAAGATGATAAAGGAGTTCACCCCTCTCTGGGCTACGTCTCCTTGAGCCTCCTTCAATGGACTTGGCTCTTTGGGATTAGTTTTTCAAATTCTCTTTACAATATGCTGCTCAACTCAAATGGATTTATATACTGTACCATTGAGTTCAGAATACATAAAAACCCCAAATTTGACTGTAAAAACTCTGCAAATGGACAATGGCTCATCCAACAATGACCTCTTCTACAAATGGCCTCCAAGCTTCCCTGAGCTTCAATGGAGAAAAACTACCTGTAAAAGTCCTCCAATGGATATGAAACCTATCCCAAAATGTTCAGAGCATATTAATCAGTCAGAAATGACTATTCAGTCTCAGAAAATGGTTAAGTGCTCATCAGAGCAATGCCTCAAACAATGAGGGCTTTAATCTTCATGGAGCTTCCTCAAGCTTCAAATGTGAAAAATCTGCAAATGGGCTCTTCAAATGCCTGTGAAAACCTCACCAATGGACTCAGAACGTCCAAAAACCCCTAGCTGGGCTTTTATAGCACCTGATTTGGTCAAAAACTCAAAAAGTTATGGCCTCTGCCATTTTTGCCCTTCAAGCCTGCTGTAACCTGTTCGCCATTCTGCACTCTGGAAAACTAAACTTGGCTCTTGAGCGTTTTCCCGTGCCAAAAACCTAGCACCCACGCGCGTCCCGCAATTGGTGCAAATTGTCGAACAGTTAACGAGAAAAAAGCCCCCCGAATCGGAGGTGTTGGGCGCATGGGTGGCCATATGGCCACATCCCAGCGCAAAAAGTGCTAACCGTTCTTGGATCAATCAAATGCGCGCCATTTCGGAGTGAATGGTCATATGTGGGTCTTCATGTAACCACGGGTATACTGTTTAAACCCCGCGCACGTATTTTAAAACAGGGTTAAATCGTTTGTTTTATAAAACACAACATATATATTTTATATACGTTATACACCAAACCCCGCGCCTTTTAAATGAGTCGTGGTCATATCAAAACACATAAGGACCGGGGTTTTGCCACAACACAAGCCCCGCGCGCTGTGTATATAGTGGTTATACAATGTATTGAACCCGTGCTATAAAGTTTGAACCACACTCCATTTCATGGTGGGTCAACATTTGACACCCCGCGCAATTGATATGGCCATATGCCACAAATTATGTGACCGTGGGTTATAGTTTAATACTCCCGCGCAAATGCAATGGCATGGTCACATTATCGGCGTGGTCATGTGTTCGGTAATAGAACCGGGGCTACAACTTAAAATTCTGCACGTAAATAACCCTATGTATAAAGGTCATATGAAAAGGCGCGTGACCGGGGGTCATATATTACCTGCCCCACGCGAATGGCAACAAATATGGTCATATTACCAATGCATAAAACCACGGTTGCAAATATTAAAACCTATTCACCGCGCGATTTAATACCTGGCTTATAATGTGTCAACCCGTTGGTTTAAAACATATCACACATTTTATATAAAATATACATTTACCCCTGCGCGAATAGCTTGGTCATATGATTCGATGAAACCTCGGGTCGGGGCTTAGCCCTGGCCTGAGCCTCCCGCCAATTGAACTCCCAATCAACTTCAAATTCATATTCTGCCACATACATAATAAGAATGAATGCGTGGTGTAGTGGCGAGTGGACTTTGTTAAGGCTTGGCGCGTGAGGAGGTCATGGGGTCGAACCCCGCGGCCTCCATAAAATTTTACAAAACAAACTAAACACCAGCAGCCTATAAATGGGTGCCACGTGGCAGCCCTTCATTGGGCCACGTGGCACCCTTCCATTCGTTCAAGAAAGTGCCACGTGTCGCAATGTGACTTGCCCAAAATCAACCAATCATCGATTGCCACGTCGACTGCCAGCCCCGTCATCTGTACTTCTGCCACGTCAGCACTGTACGGCCCTACCACGTGGCAGTACGGCCTGCCCAGTCAGCATCCCCTTTTTTTTCCTGTTTGGCCTGGCAAACAGATCGCGATAACTTCTCCATATGGACTCCGTTTGCGAAAGTAAATATACCGCCAGAATTAGGAGAACGAGACGGACGCAATGGCACCGTTTTCGTTGCATTCCGAGCACTTTGAAAATTGAGCAATTTTTAGACCCCTGGTCCAGATTCTGATCACGCCTTCCCACTGAAAGGATTTTGGACCCACAAAAGCTTTATAATTATCGATCAGAGTTTAAATACTCTTCTTCTTTCAAGTTATATCATCTGATTCTACTTGAAAATCCTTTTCGACAATCACCTGGGTACTTTGACATGCCCTGCTCTGCAACTGGCTATGTCCCTCAACCACTGCTCTCTGGCCGTTGCTGAACCACTGTTCTCTCTGCAATTGGAAGACTGCCAGCCTTCCCACTGAGAATCAAGTCCCTCTTTTGAACTCTTTGGCGTCAACAATCCGCTCTCCAATGGCTGCAAAATGTCCCTGCGACATCTTGTCACAAGCCAAGAAAAACATCAATCTTGAAAATAAATTGACACAAGACTGAAAATAATGACAGCAAAGTCTTTTTGCTCTTCAAGCAAATTGTCGCCTCTTGTGCTTCATCAAAGCACATGGAGTTTTCCTGCATTTTAGTGCACTCAAAATTGACTTACAAGTCAACCAACACAATTGACTAAACATAAGTCGAAACCATGAACGACATACCATAGACGTCAAGCAATATCGACACAAGTCGAAACTCATGGGAAATGTATCAAGCTTCCAAAAAGACAAGTCGAAAACATGATAAACAATCATGTTACAAACATGAACCAATCATGATGACTATCATCAAAATCATTGCTTATGCACTTCACAAAAACAAATGCATGTGCATAGCCTCTTCAACTCTCCTTCCTGTAGAAACATAGGTGCTTAAACCCCATACATGTGGGTACTAATGAGCTGAATATGAAAAGTATATGTGGCTGTAACAAAATGGACAGCATACCCCTCTTTTACATGTTCTTGACGAGGTGGTATAACACAAGTATGCTTTCAAAAATGAATGCCTACACAAGCAAACTTGCATCTTTGCAACTTATGACAACTGCTGCAACTTGTGAACTTCAACAAAATGAAAAGATAAGGCTGAAATGTGCATCTATTGCAGAAAAATGAAAGCCTTACTTACTCAAGAAATCAATCCATTTCTTACCAAGCCAACTCAATGGCAAATTCTTCTGCTGAAAGTCTTCTTCTTGTGAATCATCTTGACCCACTTCAATGATGGAATCTCCTCTTCCATTCTTGTCAATATTTTCACCCAACTGCTTCTTGTGTTGTGGATGAGAGGTTGGATGCAATGTCCAACATTGGTCAATGAGATGACCCCTCTTCTGACAATGACTGCAAATCTTTTGCATTTTCTCTTCATGTTGCCCTTGCTTGAAAAGTTTCCTGAAAATGGACTTTCTTTTCCAACACTTTGAAACACGATGGTTATTTAAACCACAAAATGTACATGGTCTTTTTCCATTTTTACGTGCAGATTTATTATGCTTAGCATAATCAAAAGCAACAGACTTATAGGCAGATTTATACCTTGAACATTCACCTTTTTCACCGCTTTGAGGAGGTGAATTGGAAGAGTTACAAGCTCTCTTTTGAAGACTCTCAAATCTGCTCTTGTCCTCATGGCTGTCACAACCCTTTTGTTTAACACACTTGCATTCATCTTGATCACAAGTTTTGCATGCTGAAGAGTTTGAACTTTCAACCAAAGTTCTTGAACTTTCACCTTGAAAACCTTCTTGAGGAGGTGAACTTGAAACAAAAATTGTGTTTGAAACTTTTTCATTAGTTTCCTCAACTTTGGAATTTGCTTCAACAATTCTTTCATAACCAAGACCACAATACTTAGGTCTCTCTTCAACTGTAATAGGCTCAACAATGCCTTGTGCATGTTTGCCTAACCCTTTACCTTCATAGCCCATTTTTAACATTAACTTGGACCCTATTCCTTTTGTGTGGTTTTCAAAAACACCAAAGCAATCTTCTTGAGAGGAATTTGAAGACAAACTGACATTACATACCTCATGTGCATGCATGTACTTGGTAAGGGTTTCTTTGGCTTCTTGGAGTTGTTTCTCCATCTCCTGCAACTTTTCAAAAAGCTGGTCTTTCTCCTCCTTCATGGCCATCAACTGCTCTTGAAGGACAATGCTCTCTTCCCTGTCTTTCCACAACTCTTGTACCATATCCTTCATGGTTAGTAATGCAGTAAACATCTCTTTGTCAAAGAACTTAGAGTTGGAAGATGTAGTAGAAATATCAATGTTTGAAGCATCCTCCATAATTGCAAGACAACAAACTTCAACACAAAACTTGCACAAATACCAACAGCTAAAACTCAAGCTATCATTGGAAAATACATGAGCAAAATGAACTATGCTCTGATACCATCTTATCTGAAAATAGAAGGCTAACTTGTTATGCTATGCAAGCACCCTCTACCTCATTAAAAATAAACCTTAACAGGACCTTGCTTCATGTATTCAAATATGCAAACTGGTTTATGTGTTAAGTTTAGTCTTCTTCTTTACAATGTGTATGTGTGAAGAAAGTTCTTTGAAATGCTTAGATATGTGTTATAATAAAATACACAGCAATGTAAAGTGTAGCAATTAACACAGCAAACTCACAACAAAAACAAGATGATAAAGGAGTTCACCCCTCTCTGGGCTACGTCTCCTTGAGCCTCCTTCAATGGACTTGGCTCTTTGGGATTAGTTTGTCAAATTCTCTTTACAAGCTGCTGCTCAACTCAAATGGATTTATAGACTGTACCATTGAGTTCAGAATACATAAAAACCCCAAATTTGACTGTAAAAACTCTGCAAATGGACAATGGCTCATCCAACAATGACCTCTTCTACAAATGGCCTCCAAGCTTCCCTGAGCTTCAATGGAGAAAAACTGCCTGTAAAAGTCCTCCAATGGATCTGAAACCTATCCCAAAATGTTCAGAGCATATTAATCAGTCAGAAATGACTATTCAGTCTCAAAAAATGGTTAAGTGCTCATCAGAGCAATGCCTCAAACAATGAGGGCTTTAATCTTCATGGAGCTTCCTCAAGATTCAAATGTGAAAAACCTGCAAATGGGCTCTTCAAATGCCTGTGAAAACCTCACCAATGGACTCAGAACGTCCAGAAACCCCTAGCTGGGCTTTTACAGCACCTGATTTGGTCAAAAACTCAAAAAGTTATGGCCTCTGCCATTTTTGCCCTTCAAGCCTGTTGTAACCTGTTCGCCATTCTGCACTCTGGAAAACTAAACTTGGCTCTTGAGCGTTTTCCCGTGCCAAAAACCTAGCACCCACGCGAGTCCCGCAATTAGTGCAAACTGTCGAATAGTTAACGAGAAAAAAGCCCCCCGAATCGGAGGTGTTGGGCGCATGGGTGGTCATATGGCCACATCCCAGCGCAAAAAGTGCTAACCGTTCTTGGATCAATCAAATGCGCGCCATTTCGGAGTGAATGGTCATATGTGGGTCTTCATGTAACCACGGGTATATTGTTTAAACCCCGCGCGCGTATTTTAAAACAGGGTTAAATTGTTTGTTTTATAAAACACAACATATATATTTTATATACGTTATACACCAAACCCCGCGCCTTTTAAATGAGTCGTGGTCATATCAAAACACATAAGGACCGGGGTTTTGCCACAACACAAGCCCCGCGCGCTGTGTATATAGTGGTTATACAATGTATTGAACCCGTGCTATAAAGTTTGAACCACACTCCATTTCATGGTGGGTCAACATTTGACACCCCGCGCAATTGATATGGCCATATGCCACAAATTATGTGACCGTGGGTTATAGTTTAATACTCCCGCGCAAATGCAATGGCATGGTCACATTATCGGCGTGGTCATGTGTTCGGTAATAGAACCGGGGCTACAACTTAAAATTCTGCACGTAAATAACCCTATGTATAAAGGTCATATGAAAAGGCGCGTGACCGGGGGTCATATATTACCTGCCCCACGCGAATGGCAACAAATATGGTCATATTACCAATGCATAAAACCACGGTTGCAAATATTAAAACCTATTCACCGCGCGATTTAATACCTGGCTTATAATGTGTCAACCCGTTGGTTTAAAACATATCACACATTTTATATAAAATATACATTTACCCCTGCGCGAATAGCTTGGTCATATGATTCGATGAAACCTCGGGTCGGGG
>JZKD02S0086894.1:173372-194423 GCA_000966675.3 Picea glauca | reverse complement strand
AAACTTTTGGAGGTCTAAAAGCTTCCAAAGTGGGGAGGAATGATCCAAGAGTCTCCCCAGGCTTAGAAAATGCTCAAAAATCATAGTTCTCAAAATTGGATGAAACCAATTCTATTGGGTCTGGCTCTTTCTCCCGATTCCGACCATATATTTACTTTCTCAAATGGACGTTGTATGCGAGAGTTATCGTACTCTGGCCGTTTTCCCAAATAGGCAAAAAGTCAATAGGTTCAGTCAAATGATGACATCAGAAATGTTGACATGGCAGAGACAAGTGGAGACAAGTGGCAGTCCAGCAGAAGGTGACTGGTCAGTGACAGGGATCCAACCAACAGCTGACAAGTGACATTTGTAATTTTGTTTGGCAAATGGTTGGGTGCCACGTGGCCCAGTCATGGGCTACCATGTGGCACCATGGTATTAGTTAAGGGTCGAATGGCAAGTGTTAAAAATGTTAAGGGGTCCATGGGTTTTGAACCCAAGACCACCCACCAAGCCAAGCACCTTAAGGAGAGCACTAAGACCAACACACCCCACACGCCTCTTGTTAAATAATATGCATTTACATTTATTTAAATTGTAGCATATTACTATGTGGGCGAAAAAAGGTTGGGGCTAAGCCCCAGCCTGTGGTTTTATGGTGTTATGTGACCCTGTTTGAGGGTGCGCACCCGTCCATTGGGGGCTTAGCCCATATATTGCTAGAAAGTGGTTTTTAAACCATACATTAATGATTTTTGGGTTTTTTTTTATTGATATTTAGACCAGAAAGTGGTTTTTTTAGCATACCTTGGCCATTTGAAGGGGGATTTGATCCCAGAAAGAGGCCAGATCTTGAGGGAATTTGGGATTCCTCATCTGAGCCTTGAAAACTATAAGAACTAGGATTTTTTAAGCTTGTAAGAGACTTTTTGATGCACGGTTTTGAAGGGGCAGTTTGTAAATTTCGGTCTTTTCTCATGATTTGAGAGGCAATTTTGCCATGTTTTTGAGAAGAGTTTGATGGAGCATGCATGAATATGAGTAAGGAGGTCTTGCATAGAAGACATGAAGCATGTAATTTAATAGAAAAGATCATTTTAAGAGAACTTTGATCATTTTAAAGAGCAATAAAGAGGTCCTCCACTTGGACACGGGCCCAGAGACGTAGCCAACGATTGGTGAACTCCGTTATCAACCTCTTGTCTCTATTTCTCTTTCTGCTTTTCTGTTCTATTCTCTTCATTTGCAGCATGAATATTAATGGTTGATCTCTTTATACATTAATAAGCATCAAGTAAAAGTCACATTTGATATTCCGCAAACAAGATAACAAGTTTATGTATTTCGCATTCTTAACGATACGATGCAAAAAGTACATTAAACTAACCTGTGATTTATCAGTAATATCTTCGTTTTTGGATCATACAATCACTTGCACTTAGCTCTACAAGTCTTGACATACTCTAGTCATGCACTAAGCCAATGAACTCTTGCACTAAGCTGATTCTAATACTTCTTACATCGCCTAGCTCCCTATTTATACATTACAACAAGGCCTAAACATGGGTAAACCACATCCCATACCCGTTACATAAACCCTCAAAGCCCAAAAATCCTACAAAACAAGAAAGGTCCCATGATCTCCGCTTCACCTGGGCGCTCCATATTTGACCAGCCTGTCGAAGTCCCAAAAATGGTCAAACACGACCAATGTTCTCTCAAAACTTGGTTGAGAGCTAATAGGCCCCCAACACTCACCTGTGACTCGTCCTGAGTCACTCAGATCTGGGAAACACTGCTTCAAAGGCCTCAAGCTTAGCTCAAGCTGTCTCGACTTGCTGCTTTGCCATAGCCTCCTACTCGGTGAACTCTTGAATTACTTTCTCAGTGACAGGCCCTTCCAGGAACTGTTCCACTGTTGCGACCACCTATTCCAATTGTGAGCCTTGTCCCTCGATCTCTTTAAAAAGTGTGCAGGCTTCGTCCTACACCAGCTAGAGTCTCTGTATCACCTCCATAACCTTACTCTAGATAGTAGTAATGCATTGTTGAACTGTGCACTTCTCCTGCGACCTCTTCATCTTCTCAACTGCAGTAAGAAGATTCGGCTACACTTGCATGGTGGACGCCTGCTGCTTCACCTCCTAGAGTTGTTCTTCCAATTTCCTCATCTCTGGGTCTTCTGCAAGGTCTATTCACTTCAATCACTTAGTTTCTTACACTCTGAGGCCAACACCCTGATTCTTTCTACTATGCTTTTGGCAGCTTCTTCTCTCTGATCTCGCACTTCTTGCGAAGTGCCTGGCACTGCTTGGATTTCTAACTCTGCTACTCTTGCTTCAAGCTGTTGAATGGCCTCAACGAGATTCCCCACTTGTATCTCGGTTAACTCTTCTTCCTCCTGCTCCAAGCTCGACACAAAGTGAAGTGCTCTAGTTACTGCCTCCTTGATCACAAGCTGCTCTGCAAGCAGTTGGTATTTTTCTTCCTATATCTTCACATTGTTCTGTTCGAACTTCGCCTAAATTTCATTTTTCTCTTTCTACACAACTCGAAGCTACTCCAGGACCTCCTCCTTTTCTTTATTTAAGGCCTCTGTGGATTTTTCCTTTTATTCTTGGACTCGATGGAGTCGAGCCTCGGTTGCATCTGCTAACCTGCGTAATTGAGTGGGTTCATCCCCCAATTCTGCACTTTCTGATGACAAAGGCGCAGTAGGGACTCTGCGGCTCAAATAGATATCTTGTTGAATGTCTTTGAGATCCTTCTATATTCTATCATACATTGACTTCTGCTTTGCTCCATGTCTCTACAAGATGTCTTCTGAAGCATCCTCTACAGTTGTGATGATGAGATCGACATCATCCACTGTGAGCACATTCTTTGATTGAGGCTTGTTGGCGTGGGCCTTCTTTCTTACCGAAGGTTTCTCCAGGGAAAAATTCCTCTTCTGCAATGGTTCTCCTATGGTGAGGGGATCCTTTAGCGGTGTTACTTCACCTTTATCTTTCTTGTCTCCTTCTTCCCCTCCTTGATCTTGGTTCACTTCATCTCCTCCTCCTCCTGCGGGTGAATCAGGTGTAGTTTCCTTCGATGCACTGTCCTTCTCATCACTTTCTATGTCTTGCACTTCCTCCTTTTTCTTCTTCTTCTTATTTGCATTGCTATGTCCATCATACTCAGTCTGGGTGACCAAAGGACTTCTGATGATGTCGGGGTCAGAGACTTTTGAATCTTCAACCGGTACAAGGAATTATGTTAGCCATTCCTTAGTGATCTCTTCCATATCTTCATCAGTTAGTTTATAATAAGACTACATCTCCTCTTTACTTTCATCCCTATGCGCGGTGATGTAGATGAAGTGTCGGTCTGCGTAGAACTTTGTTAGAGGCATGTATGTGTGCAAAGTATTCGGGGTCATTCACGGAAATGCCTCAATGGCATGCATCAATTGGATGTAGTAGGTATGGAAGACAGCATTTGACTGCCATTGCTTCTCCATATCATCTGTATACCACAAGGTGGTGAACCTCGCGGCCAATAGTTCTAATGGCTCAACTTCCGGGAAGGTTTCTCCTTCCAACATTTTCCAGGCGACAAATTCGATTAAAATCAACAACCAACTGAAGTGAAATTCATACCCTTGGTCTTGTGCTTCACGATAGTCATTCTCCAACTCGTTGACGAGGTAGCTCACCCAGTTCATCTGTATTCCTTTGACACACTTCCCTGCGAGGTCAAAAATGAACCCTGTGAACTGTGTCGGATGATTTTTTCTGATGAACTTGTCAGT
This sequence comes from Picea glauca, assembly GCA_000966675.3. Lineage (NCBI taxonomy): Eukaryota > Viridiplantae > Streptophyta > Pinopsida > Pinales > Pinaceae > Picea > Picea glauca. Next base: position 190,648 of record JZKD02S0086894.1, on the reverse strand, counting down.
GATCAGATGACAAGCTAGGCACATTGCGCCATCCTAGATGGAGGCTACCTTGTAGCCTCGCTTTCCCTTCTCTACATCACCATAGGATTCCTTTATATGCTGGTCCAAGGAGTGATCTGACATCTTCCCTGGGTAGAACTGGTGAGGGTCTAGTCCCTGCATGCTCGATCCAATGATGAGGTGGATCAGCATCGGATCCACAGTGACGCTCCTATCTAGACATAGATACCCTCCATGATATAATTATAGGAGGATTTTAATGCAAGCGTTAACCTTCTGATGTCGGCCGAAGTGGGGGATCTTCATCACATTCAATATCATCGATCTCGCAATCTCCTTAATCCATGTTTGGGGAACTATCTTGGGCTTCTTCCCAATCGTCTTTGTCAGGTACCTATGCGGTGCAAGAATCACATAGTTCTTCCGGTCTCTAAGGTTGAAATCATTGATCTTGAGAGCTGGGATCAGTCCCAACTGAGGTTTGACTGCACGTATCCCCTTCAGGAGGTATGTAGTGATCAGTGTGTATTTTAAATCATGCGAGACACTATCGCGGCTCACTGCGCCATTCAAAGGTGGTATGTAGTCCAGCAAGACCGACAAGATCTGCTTCGCGTTCAGCAGATCGTCATGGTGCTTGCTTCTTTTCTCAGTAGCAGGTCGGCTAGACCGATGGGCAGTCGAGGGGGATGATTGCAATCCCCTAGTCGACGATGCCTATATTCCTACGGACATGACTTTATCATCCATGAGGTCTATTAGAATCTCCTCCATAAACTTTTCTATTGCGCTATGTTCACCCGACATGCACACTCGTGATCAAATAACTCGGATAGGCGAATAGACAGATGAGATGATCAGATGGATGGTGAGGTCTAGACAGCATAGCATGATATGCAATCAATTCTCTGTTAGCGTGAATATCTCAGTTTGAAAAAAGTGGTCCCGGCGCAGCATCCGATAGATTAAATAAGCAACATTGTAATGGATTCCTCCAACAGGCAAGAATGCCTCAATCAATATGATTCCATCCATTACGGTGCGGTCTCAATGGTCCAATGGCGATCTTTCTGGAAATAACTGTGTTTCTAGCCATTCTGGAGCATCATTCTAATGGTCAGGACGCCTCCAACGGTCATATAGCTTCATCGTGGAGAAGTACCATTCTGCATTGTTCTGCAATTCTGGCGAGGTTCAAGTTTTGCAAGCCTACCTTCTGTGAAGTCTTCTCTGGAACTTCCTACAGTTTTTCTAACTTTGCTTTCTTCTTACTGGTCTTTCTTTCCTTCTTTCCTATGATCCAAGTCTCTAGATTCATTTTTCCATTGGTATTCTTATCTTCTCTTAGTAAAGTGATTTCTCACTGCTAAGGGTCTTTCAAAGGATTCAATTGTAATACCTCTTCTTTTATTATTTATGGGGTGGATGCACTTCTTTCCTATATGGACAGGTTCTTTAAACCTTTTTGTGTTCTTTCAATTTTGACAGCTAACTCTCTTGCCTTCTTTTGCTTCTACTTGTCCTCTTGTTCTTGTATTAGTCATTCTATTTTTTTGGCTATGAAGTCCCTTAATTCTTTTTTTCTCTATTCTGTAGCTTCCTCCTCTACTTTTCTTCTGATCTGGTGCTTCTCAATCCAAGTTTTTCCCAACAAAAGTGCAAAAGGAGTTTGGTTCTCAACAAACTTAATGAATTCAAATTCTTCTTCGGTCAATGTTTCATGAGCTATCATAGGTACATTAGTAACTCTTCCACATAGGGTTATCATCTTTCCTCTAAAAAATCCTATCCTTCCCAATGAAGGAACCATAGCAGGTTTTCCCAAAATTTCCTAGGTGCTTTCTGGCATAATATTTTTTCCTCATCCAAGACACAGTCTATGTCAAAGTCTCCTATTCTTGTTTCTATGCATTGCTTTTCTTTCAAGATCTTTGGTAAACTGATGTTTATGTGATCATTCAGTGTTTCTTTCAACTATAATAACATAGTCTTTGATTCCTCCTGGTTCTTTAACATATCCTTAGTTTCTTGACCTTCTTCATAGTTTTCTTGCCTCATGTTCATTTTTTCAACTTTGGCAATCATTCTAGGGAAATCCTCAACCTCATGACCAATATCTATACAACAAAGACAAATAGGACCTATACTAGGACATTCCTTAGCAAGATGTCTCAGTCTTCTATAGTTATAACACAGTGTCAATCCTCTCTTTCTTTTAAATTATCCCCAACCTTTCTTGTACTGTGCACTGAGATCACAGTGATGGACCTGCAATCTACAAAAATTCTTTCTAGGTTCCTGCATCCGCTTGTTAGTCCAAAAATTATTTCTATGCATAGGAATAACATATCTTTCACTATCTCTATCAGATATATTTAGATCAAATCTTTCTCCTATATGTGCCCTAGTTTTCAAACTAGGACAAAATCTATTAAACATACCTAGATTCATACTTTCGAAGAAAACATTTCCACATATCTTACCTTTACCAGAGCACAAATCTTTAAGATCTTACCTCTTTTCTTCAAATCGGCTTTCCTTCTTAGCACAGAGCTTCACAAGTCAAGTAGAATATTGTGCACTACAGCAACAGATCTATGCACATATCTTTCTCTTTTCTTTAGTTCCCAGCAATCATAGTTTCAGGTCCCAGCAACGGAACCATTTGTTGGCACAAGGGCAGACCCAGGGTTCAACGCTTCAACAATGCACCAAAAAAACCCTAAATACCAGCCCTTTTGGCAACACCTGCGAAGCATATGAAGTCTCACCTGAGGTAGAGGTAGGGGGGTTGTAGGACTCAAGTGTCTACAACCTAGCTGGGACATAGATCTGTGATTACAATACTTGATAGAGCACTTAGCCAATAACATGCATTAGTTCTTAAACCTTAGTCACAGCGTAGGTTAAACCCTTATTATAGATCAACGCAGTAATAATCAAGATTAAGCACATCCAATCATTTATCACATAACATCAACTCATACCTATAATTCATCATACATAAGCACTAAGCATCCATAGATCTATCTATCATACATCAAGATCAGTGCCCTAAGAAAAATACATAAACAACATAAACAAGATTGCATAAAGCACATCAACACAGGATATACGTGGTTCACTCCAGTGTGGGGCTACGTCCACCAACTTCTTCTCTTCTTTATTAGTCTTCAAGCTTCTTACATTCCTCTGCTCCTGTACACAAAGCCACAGAGCCAACTCCACAAAGGATAGGAAATCTGCACACACCTCACCAGATCCTCCTTCCCCGAATTAGGTCAGGTCACAAAGCCTTACACAGTCTATGCACAAAGCCTCTTACAATCACTTGCACTTAGCTCTGCAAGTCTTGACATACTCTAGTCGTGCACTAAGCCAATGAACTCTTGCACTAAGTTGATTCTAGTACTTCTTACATTGCCTAGCTCCCTATTTATACATTACAACAAGGCCTAAACATGGGTAAACCCATGGGCCAAAATCCCATACCCATTACATAAACCCTAAAAGCCCAAAAATCCCACAAAACAAGCAAGTTCCCACGATCTCCGCTTCGCCTAGGCACTCCATCTTCAACCATCCTGTCGAAGTCCCAAAAATGGTCAAACATGACCAATGTTCTCTCAAAACTTGGTTGAGGGCCAACATGTCTGATCTCAAACACTTGATTTTCAACTTTGTCCCAGTTTCAACCATTTCTTTGTATGTCTTGAAGTTTTAGAATTCCTCTGACTTCTTATTTAGAAAGAAAATTGCAGTCATTCTTATGTAATTATCAACCAACAGCATGAAGTATTGTTCACCTTTCAAACCCTTTGTTCTTGTTGGTCCAACTAGATTAGTATGTACAATATCCAGTGGTTTTGTTGTGGAATACTCCTTTGACTTGAACTTTTTCTTGGCATGTTTTCCCTATAGACAGTGCTTGCATAGGATGTTTGTTGGCTTCGAGATCTCATGGATTTCTCTTACTACGTCATTTCTGATGACTTTGACAAGATTATCAAAATTTATGTGATCCATTCTTCTATTCCAGAGCCAACTTTCATCGTCCTTTCCTAAGAAAGATCTTTCCTTTCCTATTTCATTTAGAACATATATGTTGCTTGTAGTTCTTACAGCTATATCCACCAACTTGCATGATTATGCTTTCCTTATCTTGCACTTATTTGAGTCAAACACAATTATATTTCCATGATCACACATTTGACTTACACTTAGCAGATTGTGTTCCATGCCTTCGAACAGTAAAACATTTTTTTCCATGGATGCTTACTTCTGAGCTTGTTTGTTCCCTTTCCAATAATTTTGGTTGAGTTGTCATTCCCAAATGAAACAAATCCATCTATTTCCTTCTTCAATGTCATAAATATGTCTTTATCACTTATCATATGCTTTGAGCATCCACTGTCAACATATCATCCATGTTTCTTGTGTTGAGCTTGTAGATCAAGATTGCATTCTTCAGTGTTGAATTGATCCTTCTTTCTATCCATATCCTTTGTGGTTCTTTCTTATGACAGTTGATATTATACTTTGTTTCCATTGGAAGAAAAATAAGTCTATAATCTTTAGCCATATGTCCAAAGTTGTTTCACTTGTAGCATTCTACCACATCACTCAATGATCCAAATCTATTGTAGCTTTGATTTTTTGCTTCGTGAGATCTTCTTGGATAACTATTTCTTGTATAGCCCTCATCCTTGCTTTTGTTTCATGCCTTCGACCAGTAAAACATTTTTTTCCATGGATGCTTACTTCTGAGCTTGTTTGTTCCCTTTCCAATAATTTTGGCTGAGTTGTCATTCCCAAATGAAACAAATCCATCTATTTCCTTCTTCAATGTCAGAAATATGTCTTTATCACTTATCATATGCTGTGAGCATCCACTGTCAACATATCATCCATGTTTCTTGTGTTGAGCTTGTAGATCAAGATTGCATTCTTTAGTGTTGAATTGATCCTTCTTTCTATCCATATCCTTTGTGGTTATTTCTTATGACTATTGATATTATACTTTGTTTCCCTTGGAAGAACAATAAGTCTATAATCTTTAGCCATATGTCCAAAGTTGTTTCACTTGTAGCATTCTACCACATCACTCAATTATCCAAATCTATTGTAGCTTCGATTTTTTGCTTCGTGAGATCTTCTTGGATAACTATTTCTTGTATAGCCCTCATCCTTGCTTTTGTTTCATGCCTTTGACCAGTAAAACATTTTTTGCCATGGATGCTTACTTCTGAGCTTGTTTGTTCCCTTTCCAATAATTTTGGCTGAGTTGTCATTCCCAAATGAAACAAATCCATCTATTTCCTTCTTCAATGTCAAAAATATGTCTTTATCACTTATCATATGCTTTGAGCATCCACTGTCAACATATCATCCATGTTTCTTGTGTTGAGCTTGTAGATCAAGATTGCATTCTTCAGTGTTGAATTGATCCTTCTTTCTATCCATATCCTTTATGGTTCTTTCTTATGACTGTTGATATTATACTTTGTTTCCCTTGGAAGAACAATAAGTCTATAATCTTTAGCCATATGTCCAAAGTTGTTTCACTTGTAGCATTCTACCACATCACTCAATGATCCAAATCTATTGTAGCTTCTATTTTTTGCTTCGTGAGATCTTCTTGAATAACTATTTCTTGTATATCCCTCATCCTTGCTTTTGTTCTTGGTATTGGCTCTACAATTCACAACTTTATTCCCAAAATTATAACATGAATAACATGAACCAAGAAAAATAGTTTGATACCTAGGAGTGGAAGATCTTCTAAATGGTGTTGCTCTTCTAAATCCTTCTTCTTCTTGAGGTCTTTCTTTAGTTGGTTGTTGTTGATATTGACTTTTGAATCTTCTAGGTGGTGCAGTGTCTGTTACAGGAAAATCCCCCTGTGGACAAGTGGATTTCCTCTTGAACCCTAAACTCTAATATCAAGACAGAAACGTGTTAACTTTGGTCACTGACATCCTTTTAAACCTAGCTAGGCTAATCTATAGAGAAGAGGAAGAAGATGTACCTTTTTATGATGTTTGTCCTCGTCCAATCCGAGTTGAGCTCCAATATCCAAGCTCCTCAACAAGTCCTGCAATCCAATCAAAGACAAAACATGCTTCCTATTCTTCTATGATTAGCTTGAAACTAGATCTATCCATTAAAGACAAGTTCATGTAGATAAACATAATATTGAAGGAAACAGGCCAAGCACATATATATTAATGAAAACAAAGTAAAGAACTTACAACTATAGATGCATATGTAGCAGCCTCACCAAGATCTCTTTGTCCAACCCCTTTGCTCAAATGATCCACAAACAAAATATGCTTCATTGATTATCTTCCTTATGGGATCATAAGTTTGATGCCTTCAATGTCTCCCCTTTCTTATGAGATCATAATTTAGGTATTTCTCAATTTCTCCATATGTACCCTTTGCCATGAGAAGGCCTCCTTATATAATCTTGGAGAGACCCAACCACCTTAGATATTCTTGGGATAGGTTGAGGATCTTTCTCCTTCAATTGTGGATCCTCCCTAATATCCATCCTTGACCTCAGATTTGAATCCAACTGATTTCCAAAATGAGGGGGATTTTCCCCTAATTTTCCTCAACAACCGAAGATTTCCTCAAACAGGCTAGCGTTCCCCCAAAAGGGTGCACAGAGCATTGGAACGCTCCCACAAAGAAGTGTAAAGAGTGCTAGCACTCCCTGACAGTGGGTAGGGGAGTGTTGCCCAAGATTTCCTCAAAAAAAACCAGCACTCCCCCAGAATGGTGCACAGAGTGTTGCAACACTCCCTCACAGAAGGGTAAGGAGCGTTGGAACTCTCTGACAGTGGGTAGGGGAGTGTTTCCCTTCAAAAATCATTTTTAAGTGGTATTTTTCATGGTACAATATTTGTACTCATTGTCATGTGATTTCTCCTTCTTAAACCAGTCTTTGAAGGTGTCTTAAGTGTCCCTATGATGTCGTTAGAGACACGACATAGGCAATATGACAGTATGATGTTTGTGACACTTGTGGCCAAAATGCGACACTTGCAACACTGGTAATGATGACAATAGGTCATCATTGAAGTGAGTAATTTTGATTTGTAACAAATTACCCCCCAAAGTGCGAAGTTAGAAGATGGAATTTGATGACTGAAGTACTTTGTAGACTTTTTTGAGCAAGGGTATGGACTCAAAGAACCTGGTAGAAGCTACATACAACCATCAAACAAATATTATGACATGTTTCAAACCCAAGACATGCATACCTATGCTTGGGTGATAAAGACTTGCAAGTTATGACCGCCATAAGATACACTACAGATCCATAATTATATTAACAAAAAGGTATACCCACTAAAGATACAATGTGGATCTATACTTCCATGACATGAACTAATCATAGCCACAAAAAATACATAGTGGATCTATGAGACGACCATACATAGCCACGAACCAATACAAAGTGGATCTATGTGATAGTATATGTGTCAATGTTCAAGAGAAACTCCGTCGCAACCTTGGAAAAGTATATATCAGAGTGATCACTCAACCCAGGGTCTTTTTACCGATCCTGATGTAGTACAAATCTAACCATGTGAATAGATGTCCTAATGTCGAACATGGTAGAAACCACTTGATTACCAATCAATGAGGTAAACTGTTAACAAGCGCGAGTGAAATCACCATTGATGTCAATGATGATTTCACTCGCGCTTGTTAACAGTTTACCTCATTGATTGGTAATCAAGTGGTTTCTACCATGTTCGACATTANCCCAAGGTACCCTAGTACATTCTAGAGAATGCGAATAAATGAGTTGAAGTCGAACATTCATGGAATCAACCAATAAGAGGTCAATAATGTAAACCTACTGTCGTAAGTGAGGAGGCCTTCCATTGAGGCATGCAGGTCCCAAGGTACTAACTAGTTTCTAAGTCTAGTTCCTAGATAATGTGTTGAAGTCGATAGGAATAGACTCGTCGAAGGAGGGCCTTGATGAATCCCCCATCAATGACATGAAAAGGACATAGAGATGTAAGTGGTGGATCAAATGAACATGGACTGACACGGGTATTGAAACAAGAAATTTGTGATGGTTGAATGTCAAGGAAGATACTTCCCTTGAAAACTGAGGCACGTCAACGGAAACAAGACATGGACCAAAATACGATAATGCAATGGATACTGTGACTTTCGTTGGGTGACCCAAAGGAGTAGGAAAAATTAGAGGATTGGTTCAGTGCAGAGGTTCAATGGAAAAATGCGTGCAAAGACAAAGTGTCATGTTCAAGGGCGACCTTAAGAGTGACTTGTGATGTTTTCAAAAAACTACTTGGCTTGCTTCCTTCAAATTTTTCCCCCATTCAAATAGAAGAGTACCTCTTTTTAATTTAACGAGCTCGAGGAGGGTAACACATGCTTGATATAACTCACCTTCGGTAAGTCCCTCTTCCTTTGTTTAACGAACTGGAAGAAGTAAGGGTTTGGTCCCATATGGTCCCTTCAATGTATAATTGTTTAATGAGTCCAGAGAAGGTAAACTCGTTTATTTTTCATGTTTAGAGAGTCTGAAAAGAACTTAAAGACGACTCCAGTGTTGTCCTTTTTCATAATTTTACTCTCACGAGGCTGAAAAAAATATAAATTATCACTCGAAAGACGCCCTTTCAAACATTTTAACGAGTGGGAAAGAAAGCAAGATCACTCGGTAATCTTTTCATGTTTAGAGAGTCTGAAAAGAGATTAAAGGAGACTCCAGGGGGTTCCTTTTTCGTATAACCTTTACGAGTCTGAAAAAGTGATAAAAGTCTACTTGGTTACATTCTCATGTATTTGCGAGCACGATAAAGAACAAATACTAAGCTCGGTATTGGTTTCATTTTTATACAAGCTTGAAACAAAATTAAACTATGCTTGTAAAATTCCAACGTAATTTCCAAAGGTAGGGATACGCATGGGTGGTTGGTATTCTTCCCCCATCTTGAAAAGCTAGTGGCATAACTCGAGATGATAATCAAAGGCTGGAGACATATCCCCCCCAAGCTTCAATTCATTCATCGACTTTGAGGTTGTCACCAATTTCTCTATTAGATGGAGAAAAAGGATAAGGGTGGATAAAATGAAGGTTCAAATACAAGACGTAACGAAAGAATCGACGTGGTGGGAGAGGTGATTGTTTCATTTTTTAACGAGTTGCCAATTTCTGTTACAGGAAAATCCCCCTGCGGACAAGTGGATTTCCTCTTGAACCCTAAACTCTAAGATCAAGACAGAAAGGTTCTAACTTTGGTCATTGACATCCTTTTAAACCTAGCTAGGATAATCTATAGAGAAGAGAAATAAGATGTACCTTTTTACGATGTTTGTCCTCGTCCAATCCGAGTTGAGCTCCGATCTCCAAGATCCTCAACAAATCCTCCAATCCAATCAAAGACAAAACATTCTTCCTATTCTACTATGATTATCTTGAAACTAGATCTATCCATTAAACACAAGTTCATGTAGATAAACATACTCTTGAAGGAAACGGGCCAAGCACATATATATTAATGAAAACAAAGTAAAGTGCTTACAACTGTATATGTAGATGCAGTAGCCTCACCAAGCTCTCTTTGTCCAAACCCTTTTCTCAAATGATCCACAAACGGAATATGCTTCACTGATTATCTTCCTTATGGGATCATAAGTTTGATGCCTTCAATGTCTCCCCTTCCTTATGAGATCATAAGTTAGGTATTTCTCAATTTCTCCATATGTACCCTTTTCCATGAGAAGGCCTCCTTATATAACCTTGGAGAGACCCAACCACCTTAGAGATTCTTGGGATAGGTTGAGGATATTTCTCCTTCAGTTGTGGATCCTCCCTAAGATCCAGCCTTAACCTCAGATTCAAATCCAATGGATTTCCAAGATGAGGGGGATTTTTCCCTGATTTTCTTCAACAACCCAAGATTTCCTCAAACAGGCCAGCGCTCCCCCAAAAGGGTGCACAGAGCATTGGAACGCTCCCCCAAAGAAGGGTACAGAGTGCTAGCACTCCCTGACAGTGGGTAGGGGAGCACTACCCAAGATTTCCTCAAAACAAAACAACTCTCCCCCAGAATGGTGCACAGAGTGTTGCAATGCTCCCTCAAAGAAGGGTAAGGAGCATTGGCACTCCCTGATAGTGGGTAGGGGAGCGTTTCCCTTCAAAAATCATTTTTAAGTGGTCTTTTTCATGGTAAAATATTTGTACTCATTTTCATGTGATTTCTCCTTCTTAAACCAGTCTTAAGTGTCCCTGTGATGTCATTAGAGACACGACATAAGCAAGATGATAGTATGATGTTTGCAACACTTGCGGCCAAAATGCAACACTTGCGACACTGGTAATGACGACAATAGGTCATCATTGAAGTGAGTAATTTTGATGTGTAACAGTGTCTCTGTAATACTCCTCTTAAGTCTTCCTTTCTTCTTCTTTCTTAGAGGGACCTCTGGCGGCTTTTGCATAGCTTCTTGGTTCTGCTTCTTGTTCTATCGCTTTGGAGCTTGAACCTTTCTCTGCTTTCTTCTGATTGTATCCTAATCCATATATGTAATAGTAAGGTCTTTGATTTTTAATGATAGTATCCAATATCATGGTGTTTTTTTGTTGCACGTCCTTCTTCTGAAGATCTTTTCTTAGAGTGACTATCTCTATTTCTAACCCTTCAATGATCCTATCCTTTTCATCTAAATTCCCTCTAAGTTATTCTTCAATCTTATTGTCTTCTTCTACATGGATTTTTAGCTTCGTGATCATTTTCTCGAATTCTTTTGAGTAATGAAATTCTTATTTCTTCTTTAGTTTTGTTTGGACTGACTTTTTTTCTTATTTTTCTTCTTTAGAGATTCTATGGCACACATCAATTCTTCCATGTAATCGACTTCTGCATATTCACATTCTTCTTTGGAGCCTTATTCATCGGAGTCTTCCATTTCCATGGATAGTACACTTTATGTATCATTGTCACTAACTTCATCATCGTCTGATGAGGAACTATCTTCCTTGGTGCAGAGACTTTTCTTAAAAAAAATATTTTTGTTTCTTCTACCCTTTTGGATTTGCTTTTTATTTTTAGATTTATCTTCTTCATTACCTTTCTTTTTCTTATAGGCACATTTATTAGCAAAATGACCAACACCATCACAATTAAAACATTTCAATGGAAGAATACCTTTGTATTTTTCAGTTCCTCTTTTCATCCTTCTGACGAAGTTGGCCACCTCTTAATCTTCCTCTGAATCATCGCTATAGCTACATTTTGACTTTAAATTTTGTTTATCTTTCTTCGTCATCTTCTTGGATGCCTTGAATGTGGATTTATTCATGACTATATTTTCTTACTCTATCCTCATCTCATAAGCTATGAGTATCCTATGCAACTCATCCATGGTCATTGTATCCAGGTCCGCTCTTTTTTCTAAAGATGAAATTTTTGAATCAAATCTCATTGGTAGATATCTCAATGCCTTTTTAACAACGACATGTTCCTTTATCTCGTCTCCCAAACCTTTGATATTGTTTACTATTTCACCGACTCGTAGAAAGTAGGTTGCTATGTTTTCATCTTCATTCATCTTCAATTGTTCTAACTTGGCTCTAAAAATATGAAGTTTAGCTTCCTTAACTTTCTTATCTCCTTCGTAGATAGTCTTTAGTTTGTCCCACATTTGTTTTTTGGAATCACAGTGCATAATATTGGTATGTATTGATAGATTCAAACCATTCTCAATAGTGTTTATAGCCCTTGAACCATATTTGTTTGTTGAGGGAGTGGTTGGTGCTTTGTATCTATCTACTACTAATATCCAAACATCGAATCCTTGTGCTTGTATATATGTCTTCATTCTTTAGCTCCAAAAGGCATAATTCTCACCATAAAACTATGGTACCCCAATCTTAGTGTAATCCATGATCTCCTTCCAGTGATTAGACTACTTCTTGAAGGACCCACTCTAATACCAATTGTTGGATTACTGAGAAGGGGGGTGAATCAGTAATGAGCAATTTTAGTACTTTTAACCACAATATATTCTTCAACAATATTCAGCAGCTCATCATTAGCATTCAATATATCATCAGCAGTATAATCATAAACAACATCAGAATAGATACACAACACACCAGGATTTACATGGAAACCCAAATGGGAGAAAACCACGGAATTCTTTTCTTATATATAAAAAGAATACATTCATTGGAAGCACCAACTTCTTGATTCTCTAGCTACAACTGGAAGGAAGCTCCAACCCCCTATTTTTAGGATGCAACCTGAAGGAAGCTACAACTCTCTGAATTCTCCGGCTCCAACCAGAAGGAGGCTACATCCCCCTAAGTTCTTCAGATCCAACCGGAAGGTGGATACAACCACTTATCCTTACCCCGTCTGACCACCCTAAAATAAAAATGTAGACCGACTGTCATTATCACAAACTATGCCACTAACTTTTTCACTATCACTCTGTCTCTATCACTATCACTCTGTATATGTCACTCTATCTCTGTCACTGTCACTATGTCTTTGTCACCGTCATTGTCTCATCAACCTGTATTTTCTCATCAATCAACTAATACTTGTACATACCATGCATCAACTGTATACAAACATGCATATTATCTCATGCATCAATCATACATCAATATGGAATAGTGAATCATGAACTATATCATCAACCATGTGTAACTTGTACCATATACCATACTATCAACCACATGCAGATATGTACCATATCATCAATGTAGTATCTCAAAGAACCAATGCATGTCTCTCATGCATATGCTACCAAACAACATGAATATGCCTCAACCATGTACAATCAACTCAAAGATATGAACTATAAGAACCATGTCATATGTTGAACCATATATAAGAGTGCTCCTCACTCAACTAAGCAACCAAGATATACCATATCTGAATACCAAACCAACCATACCAAGTATGCCTCAAGAATACACCATATCACGACAAGAAGTAACCATCAAAACAAGTATACAACCACGCCAATACCTTTGTAGTTGATCTGAAACTCTAAGATGTTGACCTATAGACTTCCTTCAGACTTCAGGGACATGGTACCAACATTTACTCAATCATTCATAAGCCTTTTTACAGATACACGACTTTCTCTTCTATTTCCTGTGTATATACGTGCTTTTCTCCATTGTATCCCACGTACATATGCTCCATTTCTTACCTGCAACCCGCATATACCTCAGAAACTAGGGTTTACTACAAATCTGAAACTTTCACCTTCAACCTTCCTTTGCTACTTCGGAAAATGATGATACAACCTTAGCAAAAAGATCACTAGATCACAAGAAAGATAAGCAATGAAGAAGTGTGAGAGTGTACTTGTGAATGACTACTTGAGGTGTATTTATACTTGTGCTAGATAACTCCTCTCCTTAATTTATGGCTTCTAGGGTTTTCTTGTTACAACAACTTTACCCTTTCATTAAGGACTTGTAACCAACTAGGGGCTTCTTGACCATATATTTGGGGCTTACAACTTCACAAAGTCATATCTCCCTAACCGTGAGGAACTACGTGGCGTTCCACATATCACCAGAAATGGCACAGTGAGTACTATCCATTTATGAGTGTCTTGCATGAATTTACTATGTCTGTCATGTCCATATCCCTCTTTCAACTTCGGGTACCAAAACCACACCATCGGGGCTTCTTCAAGGGTTGACATCAATGACAACCAAACTATCAACTTTGATATCTTTCATAATAGGATCCACTATAGATGGAAGAATCGATTTATATTGAAGAATTTCCCATGCTTTCTTTGTCTCTATACTGTACATATCTTCTTATTTTTTACATTCCTCCTTTTATTAAATTTATACCATGCAATAGATAATTTATCCACCATTTATTCATATATCTACCCTGATTTCTCTTTCCCTCAGTCTTTCAATCTTTTCCTATTGACTTCCCATGAATTCTACATAGGTTTGGTGATATTGAAGGATTTCCCAACGCTTACGTAACCAAGAATTTCTCCACACTTTATTCTTATCTCTATCCCAATTTCCCTTTCCCTCAATATTTCAATCTTTTCATATTGACTTTTCATGAAGTCTACACATGTTTGGTGGATATTGAAGGATTTACCAATGCTTTCTTCATCTATGTGTCCCACTTCATACGACAATTTCTAATTGTCTTTTAATTTCCATATCGTTGGAATTCTATGCAGGGATTTATCACAAAATTGTTGTAATTGTATATATCCACATATCCAAGAAATGTTTGACGAATTTGTATCTGAAGACAAAGAAATGGATCATATTGATGTTTTTCTCATGCTTGTGTGTTTTTTGATCTCTGAGACTTCTATTGTTGTAGCAATTATCGATTACTCAAGTTGAATCCATGTTCCCATACTCATCATCATGATTGGGAAGATGGTTTAGATGATGATCAACAATATCTATATCACCACATGGTCGGTTGATTAACTTCGCTTCAACTTGATTTTGATTATGATTTTGTTATGAATGCATGTTGGAGGAAGTTGAATTCATATCGTCGATGGGCCGCTCCAATAACTTCTTTGTGACTTTTCCTACATCATTGGCCAACAGTACCGAGCTTAGGCTTCTTGTTTAAGAAAAAATGGATTGACGGGTGAGCTTCCTTGTCACTTTAAATTTTGTCATGACTCAAGAGTTTTAGATGTTGCTTATAATGATCTTCATGGTGTTATTTCTCAATGAATCACAAATCTCACCAAGTTGTATATGTTGGATTTATCCAACAATAAATTCAGTGGAAAAATACCATTCGATCTTGAGTGACTATCTAGATTTGCAATCAATGAATCTTCTCCTATTGAGGGATTAATATCATCTAAGATGGAATTTTTCTCAATGCATATTTTTTGGATGAAACAATATCTTTTGAGGAAATGACATTTGACATGAAAAGAAGTGAGTACATATATCAGTGGTCTATATATACTATATTTTATTTGTATAACAATGATCTTAATGGATAAATACCCACAAGAATAAGAAATATTAGAAGCTTGCACTTATTGAATTTATCCGGGAATCTATTAGAAGGGTTAATCCTATCTATTAGCAACATATCTGCTTTGGAGCAGTTAGATTTGGCTCAAAATAAATTGAGTGAAGAGATTCCTCAAGAGATCTCTACATTATCTAGGACGGGTGTTTTTGATGTTTCATCTAACAACATTTGTCGGCTAATCCCAACAGGCACACAGTTTTCCACTTTCAATCTAACTTCATTTCAAAGGAATAGGTGTTTGCATGGGTGTCCTTTACATACATGCAATGAAAATAAAAGACTAAAGAGAGAAGACAATGGTAGTAGTAAGAGTGGTAAGCTTAGAGTGGGATGACTTAGTAGTGTGGATGAAAAGATGTCATTGATGGCTTTGGCAATGGGATTGGGAATTGGATTTGGAGGAATGGTTTTTGTTTCCATAGTGTGGGAGAAAGCGAGATGTTAGGTGGTGTGTCCCAAAAGGCCACAAGCCTTTTATGGGGTGTATCAAATCCCTAAATAATTAGGACTCTTTATGTTAGAGGCTTTACCTACTATGGGAGAAAGAGAGATATTGGGTGGTGCCTCCCAAAAAACCACAATCCTTTTATGGGGTGTATCGACTCCCTAAATAATTATAAGTCTCTATGTTAGAAGTTTT
Source organism: Picea glauca (assembly GCA_000966675.3). Lineage (NCBI taxonomy): Eukaryota > Viridiplantae > Streptophyta > Pinopsida > Pinales > Pinaceae > Picea > Picea glauca. Next base: position 174,937 of record JZKD02S0086894.1, on the reverse strand, counting down.
ACCTATAAAATGTGTGATGAATAAAACAAATTAATTCTAAAAAATATATATAAACATGTCGATATTGTTACATAATGAATGATTGTGAATGTAAACATTGTTAAATATTGATTTTCATTATATATCATAATTTGTAATTTATAAAGTATTTATTTACGTAATTTAAAATAGTGGTTGTAGTTCTCTATATAATTTCCTTATCATTTATATATATTATTAATTTATATATTATTAATTTTGTATTTATAAAAAGAATGTGCATTTTGAATATCCATAAACTAAGTGTATGGAAAAGTATATATATCATAAACATTGTACATTAAAAGTAGTTTAGAAACAAAATTTAATCTTAGAAGTGAAATATAATTTTGTATTTATGAAAAGAATGTACATTTATAGTATTCATAAACTAAGTATTCATAAACTAAGTGTATGGAGAAGTATATATATACCTAAATTTATTTCAATAATTACATTGTACATTAAAATTAGTTTAGAAACTAAATTTAATCTTACAAGTGAAGTAATTATGTGGTCCAATTGATGGGGTGACATGCAAGCCACTGGAGCCGCATGACGCAGAGCCTAATCGTGTCCTAAATGAGGTCGGTCGTCTCCCATCCCCTCAGCATCAAGGATGGGAACGGCCTTCAGCTACTGCCCTCCTGCAACAACACTTATTTATGGTTGATTTATGTTAATATTTATATCAAAAAATTAAATAAATTAAAGTTAATTTATTTGTTCTATGTTATGGTTGATCTTTTATTTTTTATTTATTTTTAATATTATGACTTTTTATATGATTGCAATTAAATATATAACTTAAAAGTCTACTATAAACATACAATAAAATCAAAAAACATAAATAAAATAAAATAAAATAATAAAAATAAAAAGTTACTCTATTTTTAATAAATATTTAATCCAAAATTTTAAACATTAAATAAAATCAAATTACATATAATATAATATAATAAATAAAATAAAATAAAATAATAAAAATAATAAAAATAAAAAGTTACTCTATTTTTAATAAATATTTAATCCAAAATTCTAAATTTAGAAAATGTATAATATAGATTTAGAGCAATCATTCAATTTTTGAATGACTAAGAGATTTATTTGCATGAGATATGGTTTGGTTGAGAAGTAATTTTATTTTTGCTTAAGATATGTACATACATAGAATTTTTTTCCCATAGATACACAAATATAGAATTGTTAAGCATAGAATATTGCATGTACATAATATTGATTGTAATGTTATGGGAAAATATAGAATTGTTAAACATAGAATCTTGCATGTATATAATATTGATTGTAATGTTATGTATAGATTGTTGATGTAATATGTGTTTTCTCCTAATAGATCACAAGTTTAAATTCAGAGGGGGTAGGATATGTATACCTTTGTAGACTTTATTAGTCAAATCGTTGGGAGGAGGAGGTCCCTTGTCCCACAAACAAGGGGGTTTCATACACCAATTTAGTGTGGCTTAGTCGTGACCTTAAAAATAGATTATTATTATTATTAATATATAATTCAACAACTATGAAGCTTA
>JZKD02S0086894.1:103212-123871 GCA_000966675.3 Picea glauca | reverse complement strand
TCTTGAGATCTTCTTTTGTAGCTATTAGATAAAACAAGGTCCTCATCTAGCCATAAAGGATTATGGTTGGAGTCATCACTTAAAAGAGTAGCTTGTTTAGTTGCAGTCCTAGCATAAATATTTAAATAAATTAGAAGTTTAAATAATTTTTTGATATAAATATTTAAATAAATTAGAAGTTTAAATTTCCTAGCATATAAGATATTCACCATTAAAATCATCTTAATTAGATTCTAAATTAAAAATAAATTTAATTATATATTTTTTCCTCATAATAGTTAATATCTATAAAAATAAACTTATCTTTTATAGATCTTTTTATAATAATAATAGTTATCGATGAAAAGGCGGCATTATGGAATTCCGTGAAGAGTAGGGCAATGTCTGCTACAAGGTTCCCTACTGCCGCTCTGGTGCAGAGTTGAGTTGAAATGAAGAATGACATAGTCAGAATGCACTAAAAACTGGAGAGTCGACGGGACGTCTGGCCTCATTAAATCTACTGTGTGAGTGATCATCATGGTGAGACTGCTCGTGTGAGGGGCAAGTGTTGTTGCAGGAGGGCAGTAGCTGAAGGCCGCTCCCATCCTTAATGATGAGGGGATGGGAGATGACCGACCTCATTTAAGGCACGATCAAGCTCTGCGTCAGGTGTCTCCAGCCTGCATGTCACCCCATCCAAGGAATTGGAACACATAATTACTTCACTTGTAAGATTAAATTTAGTTTCTAAACTACTTTTAATGTACAATGTTTATGTCTATGTTTTTAAATGTAATTATTGAAATAAATTTTAGTATATATATATACTTCTCCATACACTTAGTTTATGAATACTATATAAATGTACATTCTTTTCATAAATACAAAATTATATTTCACTTCTAAGATTAAATTTTGTTTCTAAACTACTTTTAATGTACAATGTTTATGATATATATACTTTTCCATACACTTAGTTTATGGATATTCAAAATGCACATTCTTTTCATAAATACAAAATTAATAATATATATAAATGATAAGGAAATTGTATAGAGAACTACAACCACTATTTTTTTAAATTATGTAAATAAATACTTTATAAATTACAAATTATGATATATAATTAAAATCAATATTTAACAATGTTTATATTCACAATCATTCATTATGTAACAATATCGACATGTTTATATATCTTTTTTAGAATTAATTTGTTTTATTCATCACACATTTCATTTTATAGGTAAAACCTCTAACATAGAGACTTTAATTATTTAGGGAGTCGATACACCCCATAAAAGGATTGTGGTTTTTTGGGAGGCACCACCCAACATCTCGCTTTCTCCCATAGTGGGTAAAGCCTCTAACATAAAGAGTCCTAATTATTTAGGGATTCGATACACCCCATAAAAGGCTTGTGGCCTTTTGGGATGCACCACCTAACATCTAGCTTTCTCCCACACTACGGAAACAAAAACCATTCCTCCAAATCCAATTCCTAATCCCATTACCAAAGCCATCAATGACATCTTTTCATCCACACTACTAAGCCATCCCACTCTAAGCTTACCACTCTTACTACTACCATTGTCTTCTCTCTTTAGTCTTTTATTTTCATTACATGTATGTAAAGGACTCCCATGCAAGCACCTATTCCTTTGAAATGAAGTTAGATTAAAAGTGGAAAATTGTGTGCCTGTTGGGATTAGCCCACAAATGTTGTTAGATGAAACATCAAAAACACCCGTCCTAGATAATGTAGAGATCTCTTGAGGAATCTCTTCACTCAATTTATTTTGAGCCAAATCTAACTGCTCCAAAGCAGATATGTTACTAATAGATAGGATTAACCCTTCTAATAGATTCCCGGATAAATTCAATAAGTGCAAGCTTCTAATATTTCTTATTCTTGTGGGTATTTATCCATTAAGATCATTGTTATACAATTAAAATATAGTATATATAGACCACTGATATATGTACTCACTTCTTTTCATGTCAAATGTCATTTCCTCAAAAGATATTGTTTCATCCAAAAAATATGCATTGACAAAAATTCCATCTTAGATGATATTAATCCCTCAATAAGAGAAGATTCATTGATTGCAAATCCAGATAGTCACTCAAGATTGGATGGTATTTTTCCACTGAATTTATTGTTGGATAAATCCAACATATACAACTTAGTGAGATTTGTGATGCACTGAGAAATAACACCATGAAGATCATTATAAGCAACATCTAAAACTCTTGAGTCATGACAAAATTTTAAGTAACAAGGAAGCTCACCTGTCAATCCATTTTTTCTTAAACCACAAGCCTAAGCTCGGTACCGTTGGCCAATGATGTAGGAAAAGTCACAAAGAAGTTATTGGAGCGGCCCATCGATGATATGAATTCAATTTCCTCCAACATGCATTCATAACAAAATCAGAATCAAAATCAAGTTGAAGTGAAGTTAATCAACCGACCATGTGGTGATATAGATATTGTTGATCATCATCTAAACCATCTTCCCAATGATGATGATGAGTATGGGAACATGAATTCAACTTGAGTAATCAATAATTGCTACAACAATAGAAGTCTCAGAGATCACAAAGCACACAAGCATGAGAAAAACATCAATATGATCCATTTCTCTGTCTTTAGATACAAATTCCTCAAACATTTCTTGGATATGTGGATATATACAATTACAACAATTTTGTGATAAATCCCTGCATAGAATTCCAATGATCTAGAAATTAAAAGACAATTAGAAATTGTCGTATGAAGTGGGCCACATAGATGAAGAAAGCATTGGTAAATCCTTCAATATCCACCAAACATGTGTAGAATTCATGAAAAGTCAATATGAAAAGATTGAAATATTGAGGGAAAGGGAAATTGGGACAGAGATATGAATAAAGTGTGGAGAAATTCTTGGTTACGTGAGCGTTGGGAAATCCTTCAATATCACCAAACCTATGTAGAATTCATGGGAAGTCAATAGGAAATGATTGAAAGACCGAGGGAAAGAGAAATCAGGGTAGATATATGAATAAAGGGTGGAAATTATCGGTTGCATGGTATACATTTAATAAAAGGAGGAATGTAAAAAATAAGAAGATATGTACAGTATAGAGGCAAAGAAAGCATGGGAAATTCTTCAATATAAATCGATTCTTCCATCTGTAGTGGATCCTATTATGGGAGATATCAAAGTTGATAGTTTGGTTGTCATTGATGTCAACCCTTGAAGAAGCTCGACGGTGTGGTTTTGGTACCCGAAGTTGAATGAGGGATATGGACATGGCAGACATAGTAAATTCATGCAAGACACTCATAAATGGATAGTACTCACCGTGCCATTTCTGGTGATATATGGAACGTCACGTAGTTCCTCACGGTTAGGGAGATATGACTTTGTGAAGTTGTAAGCCCAAAAGATATGGTCAAGAAGCCCCTAGTTGGTTACAAGTCCTTAATGAAAGGGTAAAGTTGTTATAACAAGAAAACCCTAGAAGCCATAAATTAAGGAGAGGAGTTACCTAGCACAAGTATAAATACACCTCAAGGAGTCATTCACAAGTACACTCTCACACTTCTTCATTGCTTATCTTTCTTGTGATCTAGTGATTTTTTTGCTAAGGTTGTATCATCATTTTCCGAGGTAGAAAAGGAAGGTTGAAGGTGAAAGTTTCAGAGTTGTAGAAAACCCTAGTTTCTGAGGTATACGCGGGTTGCAGGTAAGAAATGGAGCGTATGTACGTGGGCTACAATGGAGAACAACACGTATATACATGGGAAATAGAAGAGAAAGTCGTGTATCTGTAAAAAGGCTCACGAATGATTGAGTAAATGTTGGTACCAGGTCCCTGAAGTCTGAAGGAAGTCTATAGGTCAACATCTCAGAGTTTCAGGTCAACTACAAAGGTATTGGCGTGGTTGTATACTTGTTTTGATGGTTACTTCTTGTCGTGATATGGTGTATTCTTGAGGCATACTTGGTATGGTTGGTTTGGTATTTAGATATGGTATATCTTGGTTGCTTAGCTGAGTGAGGAGCACTCTTATATCTGGTTCAACATATGACATGGTTCTTATAGTTCATATCTTTGAGTTGATTGTACATGGTTGAGGCATATTCATGTTGTTTGGTAGCATATGCATGAGAGACATGCATTGGTTCTTTGAGATACTACATTGATGATATGGTACATATCTGTATGTGGTTGATAGTATGGTATATAGTACAAGTTACAAATGGTTGATGATATAGTTCATGATTCACTATTCCTTACTGATGTATGATTGATGCATGAGATAATATGCATGTTTGTATATAGTTGATGCATGGTATGGTACAAGTATTAGTTGATTGATGAGAAAATACAGGTTGATGAGACAATGACGGTGACAAAGACACAGTGATAGTGACAGAGACAGAGTGACATATACAGAGTGACAGTGACAAAGACAGAGTGATAGTGAAAAAGTCAGTGGTAGAGTTTGTGATAACGATAGTCGGTCTACATTTTAATTTTAGGGTGGTCAGACGGGGTAAGGATAAGTGGTTGTAGCCACCTTCCGGTTGGGTTTGAAGAACTCAGGGGGATGTAGCCTCCTTCTGGTTGGAGACGGAGAATTCAGAGAGTTGTAGCTTCCTTCAGGTTGCATCCTGAGAATAGGGGGTTGGAGCTTCCTTCCAGTTGTAGCTAGAGAATCATGAAGTTGGTGCTTCCAATAAATGTATTCTTTTTATATATAAGAAAAGCATTCTGTGGTTTTCTCCCATTCGGGTTTCCATGTAAATCCTGGTGTGTTGTGTATCTATTCTGATGTTGTTTATGATTATACTGCTAATGATATATTGAATGCTAATGATGAGCTGTTGAATATTGTTGAAGAATATATTGTGGTTAAAAGTACTAAAATTGCTCATTACCGATTCACCCCCCTTCTCAGTAATCCAACAATTGGTATCAGAGTGGGTCCTTCAAGATGTAGTCTAATCACTGGAAGGAGATCATGGATTACACTAAGATTGGGGTACCATAGTTCGATGGTGAGAACTATGCCTTCTGGAGCTAAAGAATGAAGACATATATACAAGCACAAGGATTCGATGTTTGGATATTAGTAGTAGATAGATACAAAGCACCAACCACTCCCTCAATAGACAAAGATGGAAATAAACTTGAAGAAAATGATTCAAGGGCTAGAAACACTATTGAGAATGGTTTGAATCTATCAATACATACCAAGATTATGCATTGTGATTCCGAAAAAGAAATGTGGGACAAACTAAAGACTATCTACGAAGGAGATAAGAAAGTTAAGGAAGATAAAATTCATATTTTTAGAGCCAAGTTAGAACAATTGAAGATGAATGAAGATGAAAACATAGCAACCTACTTTCTACGAGTCGATGAAATAGTAAACAATATCAAAGGTTTGGGAGACGAGATAAAGGAACATGTCGTTGTTAAAAAGGCATTGAGATATCTACCAATGAGATTTGATTCAAAAATTTCATCTTTAGAAAAAAGAGCGGACCTGGATATAATGACCATGGATAAGTTGCATAGGATACTCATAGCTTATGAGACAAGGACAGAGCAAGAAAATGTAGTCATGAATAAATCCACATTCAAGGCATCCAAGAAGACGACGAAGAAAGATAAACAAAATTTAAAGTCAGACTGTAGCTATAGTGATGATTCAGAGGAAGATTAAGAGGTGGCCAACTTCGTCAGAAGGCTGAAAAGAGGAACCGAAAAATACAAAGGTATTCTTCCATTGAAATGTTTTAATTGTGATGGTGTTGGTCATTTTGCTAATAAATGTGCCTATAAGAAAAAGAAAGGTATTGAAGAAGATAACTCTAAAAATAAAAAGCAAATCCAAAAGGGTAGAAGAAACAAAAAGAATTTTTTTAAGAAAAGTCTCTGCACCAAGGAAGATAGTTCCTCATAAGACGATGATGAAATTAGTGACAATGATATAGAAAGGGTACTATTCATGGAAATAGAAGACTCCGATGAATAAGGCTCCGAAGAAGAATGTGAATATGTAGAAGTCGATTACATGGAAGAATTGATGTGTGCCATAGAATCTCTAAAGAAGGAAAATAAGAAAAAAAGTCAGTCCAAGCGAAACTAAAGAAGAAATAAGAATTTCATAACTCGAAAGAATTCAAGCAAACAATCACGAAGCTAAAAATCCAGGTAGAAGAAGACAATAAGATTGAAGAAGAACTTAGAGGGAATTTAGATGAAAAGGATAGGATCATTGAAGGGTTAGAAATAGAGATAGTCACTCTAAGAAAAGATCTTCAGAAGAAGGACGTGCAACAAAACAACACCATGATATTGGATACTATCATTAACAATCAAAGACCTTACTATTACATATATGGATTAGGATACAATCAGAAGAAAATAGAGAAAGGTTCAAGCTCCAAAGCGACAGAATAAGAAGCAGAACCAAGAAGCTATGCAAAAGCCACGAGAGGTCCCTCTAAGAAAGAAGAAGAAAGGAAGACTCAAGAGGAGTATTACAGAGACACTATTACACATCAAAATTACTCACTTCAATGATGACCTATTGTCGTCATTACCAATGTCGCAAGTGTCCCATTTTGGCCGCAAGTGTTGCAAACATCATACTGTCATCTTGCCTATGTCGTGTCTCTAACGACATCATAGGGACACTTAAGACACCTTCAAAGACTGGTTTAAGAAGGCGAAATCATATGACAATGAGTACAAATATTTTACCATGAAAAAGACCACTTAAAAATGATTTTTGAAGGGCAACGCTTCCCTACCCACTGTCAGGGAGTGCCAACGCTCCTTACCCTTCTTTGAGGGAGAATTGCAACACTCTGTGCACCATTATGGGGGAGAGTTGTTTTTTTTTAAGGAAATCTTGGGCAGTTCTCCCCTACCCACTGTCAGGGAGTGCTAGCACTCTGTACCCTTCTTTGGGGGAGCGTTCCAATGCTCTGTGCACCCTTTTGGGGGAGCATTGGCTTGTTTGAGGAAATCTTGGGTTGTTGAAGAAAATCAGGGAAAAATCCCCCTCATCTTGGAAATCAATTGGATTTGAATCTGAGGTCAAGGATGGATCTTAGGGAGGATCCACAACTAAAGGAGAAATATCCTCAACCTATCCCAAGAATCGCTAAGGTGGTTGGGTCTCTCCAAGTTTATATAAGGAGGCCTTCTCATGTCAAAGGGTACATATGGAGAAATTGAGAAATATCTAACTTATGATCTCATAAGGAAGGGGAGACATTGAAGGCATCAAACTTATGATCCCATAAGGAAGATAATCAGTGAAGCATATTATGTTTGTGGATCATTTGAGCAAAGGATTTGGACAAAGAGAGCTTGGTGAGGTTGTTCCATCTACATCTACAGTTGTAAGCACATTACTTTGTTTTCATTAATATATATGTGCTTGGCCTGTTTCCTTCAAGATTATGTTTATCTACATGAACTTGTCTTTAATGGATAGATCTAGTTTCAAGATAATCATAGTAGAATAGGAAGCATGTTTTGTCTTTGATTGGATTGTAGGATTTGTTGAGGAGATTGGAGATTGGAGCTCAACTCGGATTGGATGAGGACAAACATCATAAAAAGGTACATCTTATTCCTCTTCTCTATAGATTATCCTAGCTAGGTTTAAAAGGATGTCAGTGACCACAGTTAGTACCTTTCTGCCTTGATCTTAGAGTTTAGGGTTCAAGAGGAAATCCACTTGTCTGCAAGGGGATTTTCCTGTAACATAAATTGGTGACTCGTTAAAAAATGAAACAATCACCTCTCCCATCGCGTCGAGTATTTCGTTAGGTCTCGTATTTGAACCTTCATTTCATCCACCCTTATCCTTTTTCTACATCTAATAGAGAAATTGGTGACAACCTCAAATTTGGTGAATGAATTGAATCTTGAGGGGGACATGTCTCCAACCTTTGATTATCATCTCGAGTTATGCCACTAGCTTTTCAAGATGGGGGTAGAATACCAACCACCCATGGGTATCCCTACCTTTGGAAATTACGTTGGAATTTACAAGCATAGTTTAATTTTGTTTGAAGCTTGTATAAAAATGAAACCAATACCGAGCTTAGTATTTGTTCTTTCTCGTGCTCGCAAATACATGAGAATGTAACCAAGTAGACTTTTATCACTTTTTCAGACTCGTAAAGGTTATACGAAAAAGGAACCCCCTTGAGTCTCCTTTAATCTCTTTTCAGACTCTCTAAACATGAAAAGATTACCGAGTGATCTTGCTTTCTTTCCCACTCGTTAAAATGTTTGAAAGGGCGTCTTCCGAGTGATAATATATATTTTTTTCGGCCTCGTGAGAGTAACATTAAGAAAAAGGACAACATTGGAGTCGTCTTTAAGTTCTTTTCAGACTCTCTAAACATGAAAAATCAACGATTTTACCTTCTCTGGACTCGTTAAACAATTATACATTGAAGGGACCATATGGGATCGAACCCTTACTTCTTCCAGTTCGTTAAACAAAGGAAGAGGGACTTACTGAAGGTGAGTTATATCGAGCATGTGTTACCCTCCTGAGCTCGTTAAATTAAAAAGAGGTACCCGTCTATATGAATGGGAGAAAAATTTGAAGGAAGCAAGCCAAGCATTTTTTTGAAAACATCACAAGTCACTCTTAAGGTCTCCCTTGAACATGACGCTTTGTCTTTGCACGCATCGTTTCGTTGAACCTCTGCACTGAACCAATCCTCTGATTTTTCCTACTCCTTTGGGTCACCTGATGAAATTCATAGTATCCACTGCATTATCGTGTTTTGGTCCATGTCTTGTTTTTGTTGACGTGCCTCAGTTTTCAAGGGAAGTATCTTCCTCGAGATTCAATCATCACAAATTTCCTGTTTCAATACCCATGTCAGTTCATGTTCATTTGATCCACCACTTACGTCTCTGTGTATTTTTCATGTCATTGATGGGGGATACATCAAGGCCCTCTTTCGACGAGTCTGTTCCTATCGACTTCAACACATTATCTAGGAACTAGACTTAGAAACTAGTTAGTACCTTGGGACCTGCATGCCTCAATGGAAGGCCTCTTCGCTTCCGACAGTAGGTTTACATTATTGACCTCTTATTGGCTGATTCCATGAATGTTCAACTTCAACTCATTTATTCACATTCTCTAGAATGTACTAGGGTACCTTGGGAATCATTGACATCAATGGTGATTTCCCTCGCGCTTGTTAACAATTTACCTCATTGACTGGTAATCAAGTGGTTTCTACCATGTTCGACATCAGGAAATCTATTCACATGGTTAGATTTGTACTACATCAGGATCGGTAAGAAGACCCTGGGTTGAGTGATCACTCTAATATATACTTTTCCCAGGTTGCGATGAAGTTTCTCTTGAACATTGACACATATACTGTCACATAGATCCACTTTGTATTTGTTCGTGGCTATGTCTGGTCGTCTCGTAGATCCACTATGTATTTTTCGTGGCTATGATCAGTTCATGTCATGGAAGTATAGATCCACATTGTCTCTTTAGTGGCTATACCTTTTTGTTAATATAATTATGGATCCGTAGTGTATATTATGGCGGTCATAACTTGCAAGTCTTTATCACCCAAGCATAGGTATGCATGTCTTGGGTTTGAAACATGTCATAATATTTGTTTGATGGTTGTATGCAGCTTCTACCAGGTTCTCTGAGTCCATACCCTTGCTCGAAAAAGTCTACAAAGTACTTCAGTCATCAAATTTCGTCTTCTAACTTCGCACTTTGGGGGGTAATTTGTTACACATCAAAATTACTCACTTCAATGATGACCTATTGTCATCATTACCAGTGTTGCAAGTGTTTCATTTTGGCCACAAGTGTCACAAACATCATACTGTCATATTGCCTATGTCGTGTCTCTAACGAAATCACAGGGACACTTAAGACACCTTCAAAGACTGGTTTAAGAAGGAGAAATCACATGAAAATGAGTACAAATATTTTTTCCATGAAAAAGACCACTTAAAAATGATTTTTGAAGGGAAACACTCCCCTACCCACTGTCAGGGAGTTCCAATGCTCCTTACCCTTCTTTAAGGGAGCGTTGCAACACTCTGTGCACCATTCTGGGGGAGCGTTGTTTTTTTTTTAGGAAATCTTGGGCAGCACTCCCCTACCCACTGTTAGGGAGTGCTAGCACTCTGTATCCTTCTTTGTGGGAGTGTTCCAACGCTTTGTGCACCCTTTTGGGGGAGCGCTAGCCTATTTGAGGAAATCTTGGGCTGTTGAGGAAAATTAGGGAAAAATCCCCCTCATCTTGGAAATCAGTTGGATTCAAATCTAAGGTCAAGGCTGGATATTAGGGAGGATCCACAACTGAAGGAAAAATATCCTCAACCTATCCCAATAATATCTAAGGTTGTTGGGTCTCTCCAAGATTATATAAGCAGGCCTTCTCATGGCAAAGGGTACATATGGAGAAATTGAGAAATACCTAAATTATGATCTCATAAGGAAGGGGAGACATTGAAGGCATCAAACTTATGATCCCATAAGGAAGATAATCAGTGAAGCATATTATGTTTGTGGATCATTTGAGCAAAGGGTTTGGGCAAAGAGAGCTTGGTGAGACTGCTACATTTCCATCTACAGTTGTAAGCACTTTACTTTCTTTTCATTAATATATATGTGCTTGGCCTGTTTCCTTCAAGATTATGTTTATCTACATGAACTTGTCTTTAATGGATAGATCTAGTTTCAAGCTAATCATAGTAGAATAGAAAGCATGTTTTGTCTTTGATTGGATTGCAGGACTTGTTGAGGAGCTTGAATATCGGAGCTCAACTCAGATTGGACAAGGACAAACATCATAAAAAGGTACATCTTCTTCCTCTTCTCTATAGATTAGCCTAGCTAGGTTTAAAAGGATGACGGTGACCAAAGTTAACACCTTTCTATCTTGATCTTAGAGTTTAGGGTTCAAGAGGAAATCCACTTGTCCACAGGGGGATTTTCCTGTAACAAACACTGTACCACCTAGAAGATTCAAAATTCAATATCAACAACAACCAACTAAAGAAAGACCTCAAGAAGAAGAAGGATTTAGAAGAGCAACACCATTCAGAAGACCTTCCATTCCCAGGTATCAAACTATTTTTCTTGGTTCATGTTATTCATGTTATAATTTTGGGAATAAAGTTGTGAATTGTAGAGCCAATACCAAGAACAAAAGCAACGATGAGGGCTATACAAGAAATAGTTATCCAAGAAGATCTCACGAAGAAAAAAATAGAAGCTACAACAGATTTGGATCATTGAGTGATGTGGTAGAATGCTACAAGTGAAACAACTTTGGACATATGGCTAAAGATTATAGACTTATTGTTCCTCCAAGGGAAACAAAGTATAATATCAATAGTCATAAGAAATAACCACAAAGGATATGGATAGAAAGAAGGATCAATTCAACACTGAAGAATGCAATCTTGATCTACAAGCTCAACACAAGAAAAGGAACAAACAAGCTTAGAAGTAAGCATCCAACTCAGCCAAAATTATTGGAAAAGGAACAAACAAGCTTAGAAGTAAGAATCCATGGCAAAAAATGTTTTACTGGTCGAAGGCATGAAACACAATCTGCTAAGTGTAAGTCAAATGTGTGATCAAGGAAATATAATTGTGTTTGACTCAAATAAGTGCAAGATAAGGAAAGCATAATCAAGCAAGTTGGTGGATATAGTTGTAAGAATTACAAGCAACATATATGTTCTAAATGAAATAGGAAAGGGAAGATGTTGCTTAGGAAAGGATGATGAAAGTTGGCTCTAGAACAGAAGAATGGGTCACATAAATTTTGATAATCTTGTCAAAGTCATCAGAAAGGAAGTAGTAAGAGAAATTCTTGAGATCTTGGAGCCAACAAACATCCTATGCAAGCACTGTCTATAGGGAAAACAAGCCAAGTCAAAGTTCAAGTCAAAGGAGTATTCCACAACAAAACCACTGGAGATTGTACATACTAATCTAGTTGGACCAACAAGAACGAAGGGTTTGAAAGGTGAACAATACTTCATGCTGCTGGTTGATAATTACACAAGAATGACTAGAGTTTTCTTTCTAAATAAGAAGTTAGAGGAATTCTAAAACTTCAAGACATACAAAGAGATGGTTGAAACTGGGACAAAGTTGAAAATCAAGTGTTTGAGATCAGACATGTTGGCCCTCGACCAAGTTTTGAGAGAACATTGGTCGTGTTTGACCATTTTTGGGATTTTGACAAGATGGTTGAAGATGGAGTGCCCAGGCGAAGCAGAGATCATGGGAACTCGCTTGTTTTGTGGGATTTTTGGGCTTTTAGGGTTTATGTAATGGGTATGGGATGTTGGCCCATGGGTTTACCCATGTTTAGGTCTTGTTGTAATGTATAAATAGGGAGCTAGGCGGTGTAAGAAGTACTAGAATCAGCTTAGTGCAAGAGGTCATTGGCTTAGTGCATGAATAGAGTATGTCAAGACTTGCAGAGCTAAGTGCAAGTGATTGTAAGAGGCTTTGTGCACAGACTGTGTAAGGCCTTGTGACCTGACCTAATTCGGGGAAGGAGGATTTGGTGAGGTGTGTGCAGATTTCCTGTCCTTTGTGGAGTTGACTCTATGGCTTTGTGTACAGGAGTAGAGGAATGTAAGAAGCTTGAAGACTAATAAAGAAGAGAAGAAGTTGGTGGACGTAGCCCCACACTGGAGTGAACCACGTATATCCTGTGTTGATGTGCTTTATGCAATCTTGTTTATGTTTTTTATGTATTTTTCTTAGGGCATTGATCTTGATGTATGATAGATAGATCTATGGATGCTTAGTGCTTATGTATGATGAATTCTAGGTATGAGTTGATGTTATGTTGTAAATGATTAGATGTGCTTAATCTTGATTATTACTACATTGATCTGTAATAAGGGTTTAACCTATGCTATGACTAAGGTTTAAGAACTAATGCATGTTATTGGCTAAGTGCTCTATCAAGTATTGTAATCATAGATCTATGTCCCAGCTAGGTTGTAGACACCTGAGTCCTTCAACCCCCCCTACCTCTACCTCGGGTGAGGCTTCATATGCTTCGCAGGTGTTGCCAAAAGGGCTGGTATTTAGGGTTTTTTTGGTGCATTCTTGAAGCGTTGAACCCTGGTTCTGCCCTTGTGCCAACAAATGGTTCCGTTGCTGGGACCTGAAACTGTGATTGCTAGGAACTAAAGAAAAGAGCAAGATATGTGCATAGATCTATTGCTGTAGTGCACAATATTTTACTTGACTTGTGAAGCTCTGTGCTAAGAAGGAAAGCCAATCTGAAGAAAAGAGGTAAGATCTTAAAGATTTGTGCTCTGGTAAAGGTAAGATAAGTGGAAATGTTTTCTTCGAAAGTATGAATTTAGGTATGTTTAATAGATTTTGTTCTAGTTTGAAAACTAGGGCACATCTAGGAGAAAGATTTGATCTGAATATATTTGATAGAGATAGTGAAAGATATGTTATTCCTATGCATAGAAATAATTTTTGGACTAACAAGCGGATGCAGGAACCTAGAATTTTTTTTTGCAGATTGCAGGTCCATCACTGTGATCCCAGTGCACAGTAAAAGAAAGTTTGGGGATCATTTAAAAGAAAGAGAGGATTGACACTATGTTATAACTGTAGAAGACCGAGACATCTTGCTAAGGAATGCCCTAGTACATGTCCTATTTGTCTTTGTTGTAAATCTATTGGTCATGAGGTTGAGGATTTCCCTAGAATGATTGCCAAAGTTGAAAAAATGAACATGAGGCAAGAAAACTATGAAGAAGGTCAAGAAACTAAGGATATGTTAAAGAACTAGGAAGAATCAAAGACTATGTTATTACAGCTGAAAGAAACACTGAATGATCACATAAACATTAGTTTACCAAAGATATTGAAAGAAAGGAATTGCATAGAAACAAGAATAAGAGACTTCGACATAGACTCTGTCTTGGATGAGGAAAAAATATTATGCCAGAAAGCACCTGGGAAATTTTGGGAAAACCTGCTATGGTTCCTTCATTAGGAAGGATAGGATTTTTTAAAGGAAAGATGATAACCCTATGTGGAAGAGTTACTAATGTACCTATGATAGCTCATGAAACATCGACCGAAGACGAATTTGAATTCATTAAGTTTGTTGAGAACCACACACCTTTTGCACTTTTGTTGGGAAAAACTTGGATTGAGAAGGACCAGATCAGAAGAAAAGAAGAGGAGGAAGCTACAGAACAGAGAAAGAAAGAATTAAGGGACTTCATAGCCAAAAAAATAGAACGACTAATACAAGAACAAGAGGACAAGTAGAAGAAACATAAGGCAAGAGAGTTAGCTATCAAAATTGAAAGAACACAAGAAGGTTTAAAGAACCTGTCCATGCAGGAAAGAAGTGCATCCACCCTAGAAATAATAAAAGAAGAGGTATTGCAATTGAATCCTTTGAAAGACCCTCAGCAATGTGAAATCACTTTACTAAGAGAAGATAAGAATACTAATGGAAAAATGAATCTAGAGACTCAGATCATAGGAAAGAAGGCAAGAAAGATTAGTAAGAAGAAAGAAAAGTTAGAAAAATTGCAGGAAGTTCTAGAGAAGACTTCGCAGAAGGTAGGCTTGCAGAACTTGAACCTCGCCAGAATTTCAAAACAATGCCGAATGGTACTTCTCCATGATGAAGCTATATGACCATTGAAGGCATCCTGGCCATTAGAATGATGCTCCGAAATGGCTAGAAACGCAATTATTTCTAGAAAGATCGTCATTGGACCATTGAGACCACACCATAATGGATGGAATCGTATTGATTGAGGCATTCCTGCCCGTTGGAGGAATCCGTTACAATGTTGCTTATTTAATTTGTCGGACGCTGCACCGGGACTACTTTTTTTAAACTGAGATATTCACACTAACAGAGAATCGATTGCATATCGCGCTATGTTGTCTAGACCTCGCCATCCATCTGATCGTCTCATCTGTCTGTTCACCTACCCGAGTTATTTGATCACAAGTGTGCATGTCGGGTGAACGTAGTGCAATAGAAAAGTTTATGGAGGAGATTTTGATAGACCTCATGGATGAGAAAGTCATGCCTGTAGGAATATAGGCATCGTCGAATGGGGGATTGCAATCATCCCCCTCGACTTCCCGTCAGTCTAGTCGACCTGTTGTTGATAAAAGAAGCAAGCACCGCGATGATCTGGTGAACGCGAAGCAGATACTGTCGGTCTTGCCATACTACATACCACCTTTGAATGGTGCAGTGACCCATGATAGTGTCCCGTGTGATTTCAAATACACACTGATCACTACGTACCTCTCGAATGGGATATGCGCAGTCGAACCTCAGTTGGGATTGATCCCAGCTCTAAAGATCAGTGATTTCAACCTTGGAGACCGAAAGAACTATGTGATGCTCGCACCGCATAGGTACCTGACAAAGACGACTAGGAAGAAGCCCAAGATAGTTTCCCAACCATGGATTAAGGAGATCGCAAGATCGATGATCTTGAATGTGATGAAGATCCCCTACTTCGACCGACATCAGGAGGTTAACGCCTGCATTAAAATCTTCCTATAATTCTATCATGGAGGGTATCTGTGGCTAGATAGGTGTGTCACTGGGGATCCGACGCTGATCCACCTCATAATTGGATCAAGCATGCAGGGACCGAACTCTCACCAGTTCTACCCAGGGAAGACATTAGATCACTCCTTGGCCCAGCATATAAAGGAATCCTATGGTGATGTAGAGAAGGGAAAATGACGCTACAAGGTAGCCTCCATCTAGGATGGCGCAGTGCGCTTAGCTTGTCATCTGATCACTGGCAAGTTCATAAGAAAAAACCATCCGACACAGTTCACAGGGTTCGTTGTCGACCTTGCAGGGAAGTGTGTCGAAGGAATGCAGATGAACTGGGTGAGCTACCTCGTCAACGAGTTGGAGAAGGACTGTTGTGAAGCACAAGACCAAGTGTATGAATTTCACTTCAGTTGGTTGTTGATTTTAATCACATTTGTCGCCTAGAAAATGTTGGAAGGAGCAACCTTCCCAGAAGTTGAGCCATCAGAACTATTGGCCACGAGGTTCACCACCTTGCGGTATACGAATGATATGGCGAAGCAGTGGCAGTTAAATGCTGTCTTCCATACCTACTACATCCAATTGATGCACGCCATTGAAGAATTTCCATGAATGACCCCAAATACCTTGCACACATACATGCCTCTAGCAAAGTTCCGCGCAGAACGACACTTCATCTACATCACCGCGTGCAGGGATGAAAGTAAGGAGGAGATGTAGTCTTATTATAAACTAACTGACGAAGATATGGAAGAGATCACTAAGGAATGGCTAACATAATTCCTTGTACCGGGCAAAGATTCAGAAGTATCTGACCCCGACATCATCAGAAGTCCTTTGGTCACCCAGACTGAGTATGATGGATAGAGCAGTGCAAAGAAGAAGAAGAAAAAGGAGGAAGTGCAGGACATAAAAAGTGATGAGAAGGACAACGCATCGAAGGAAACTGTGCCTGATTCACCTGTAGGAGGAGTAGGAGACGAAGTGAACCAAGAGGAAGGAGGGGAATAAGGAGAAAAGAAATATAAAGGTGAAGTAACACCGCCGAAGGATCCCCTCACCACAAGAGAAGCATCGTAGAAGAGGAAGTGTTCCCTGGGGAAACCTTCGGTAAGAAAGAAGGCCCGCGCCAACAAGCCTCAATCAAAGAATGTGCTCATAGTGGATGATGTTGATCTCATCATCACAGCCGTAGAGGACGCTTCAGAAGACATCTTGCAGAGACATGGAGCAAAGCAGGAGTCAATTTATGATAGTGTTAGCGATATTTCTTGTCTCGGGATTAGGCGTACCTAGGTCTGCAGTCTGCACAAGAAGCACCTGAGCATATCACGAGAGAATCCCATTTTGTAGCAGCAAGTAAAGCAAGCGAGCGGGCAAAGTTTTGTCTTCAACAGTCGGGAACCATCCTTAAAGCAAATCTATGGTCTGAATCTTACACAGGAGATCGACGAAATCCCGTCAGCCGTTAGATCTCGAGAAGTTGTGCCGGGGTTAAGCCCTAGTGTGCGGAGGAGAGTCGGGGTTCAGTCCATCGGGGAATCGGAGTTTTCAAAGACAAGAAATTCTTGCATATATGAATTGCGATCCACGATTTCCCGACTGGATCAAAACCGTCCGACAGGAGGGACACGTGGGGAGAGATCCCGCAGAGTCGGGGATTGGGGAACTGAAAGTCCGGTGCGCATGACAACAAAAATCGCGATATCCATACGGGGAGCAGACCGGTGACAGGTCAACAGCCATGAGCCATCAGGTTTTGGCGAATCGCGAGTCCGGAGGATGCGTGCTCGTTGACATCGCAAACCGTGAAACCCCGATGGAGAGTATGGTCGAGGGAATGTGGTAGCGGTCGTATGGACCATGGTCTAACCAGGAGGGCTCATCGAGAAATTGGAAGCTAAAGGCCCGATAGGAGGATAAGGCCACGGTCATGGAGCTGAGGTCATATGCATCAAGAGTTAAGCTCAGGAGGGCTCGCACGTGAAAGGAGCTCATCGCAAATCGGGGATTTGGCAGGTAAGGAGTTCTAGACAGTAAGAACTGTGAAACCCCGAACCCCGATACAAGGTCGAGGATAGCCACAGTCAGGTGCTGAAGGTCGTGAGGGGATTGGAAAGGACCTGTGAATTGGGTTGTTGCAGTAGTGATTCCCGAGGGAATCCAAGGAGCCGCTTCGGCTCAGAAGAGGGGATTTAAAACGATCCTGAAAGCAGGAAGGCACGGTGAGGTCCCAGGTACCGATTTAATGCGGGCTAAATCCTAGTACCGACTGGAGATTAATGGAGAGAAGAAAAGATGGCTCAAAACTCACATCACTCATTTATTGCAGAGTATGGAGATCTCCGCTGAAAGTGTACCTGGGAGGGTCCCTTGTACCGGTTCTCTCCAGGAAGGCCACGCCGAGTCTTCAACTCACCAGAGGAACCTGCACACGCCAAGTCAACATTCAAAGGGCTCAGCTACCCCCTGGTGTGAGCCATGCTGAATTAAAGAGGCATATGACAGGGGAACAGAGGACAGATATGATTGAGGGGACGCCATCCATTAAAATTTCTAAGACGCCTCTGCCAGGCGAAAGGAAGGAAAGAGTATATGTAGGCATTTTTGCCATTTTGTAATGGATCGATGGTAGAGCAGAGCTCCCTACTGTAAAGTTTAACATACATCCTAGTTTGTTGGATATGCATCTGTATTTGAGATATATTATTTTATGACAGACAGTTTTCTCGTTCCATCTAATTTTCGTCTCATGCTTAGAGAATTCGTGATTGACTGAGTCGCGCGAATCATTGCAGTTCTGTTATGATAAATGATTTATCGTTTCATTGTTGTATTCTCTGGTTTTTTGCATTTAAGTGCAAGGCGAACTTGCGTTTGGATTCTTTCTTCTTCAGTCTGTTAGGAACCTGTCGTTCGTAACAGACCTTCGCACTCATCCCGTATAAGTCTTCCGCATGTTCACCCTTTACTACAACTCACTGTCTGAAGTTTATATAAGACCTCACTCACCTATGCATGCCTGGCCTAGTTTGGAGTTGGAATGATATCGTTTTGAGTTGGCTTCCATTCGGTCACCCCATCTATATACAAACCGTGACATAAAACTGATGGGCGTCGGGCTCAACTCCTGCTAGCAATCCAGGAGCGACTTCCATCGCCAACATTTCTGGCGCCGTTGCCGGGGACGAAGTTGAATATTTTCCCTGGGATTGAACGAAAATGATTAGCTAATTCTGAAGGTGCATCATATATCAGAACTATTGAGATTGTTGTTGTGCACCTGGCGACTCCATTGTGACGACTCCACTGGGGAGAACCTGCGCGACTCTACTGGGGAGAACCTGCTCTACTAATTGTGGCGTTCAGAGGCAGACACACGCGGTCTCATCCAAATCTACCCTTAGCTACACCTGAAACCGATCCAGAGGTGGTTCTCAGAAAAGGAAAGGCCCCTGAAGTAGAGGCTTCCACCGCCGAAACAGGTAATCCACCATATCCTTTTGTCAGAACTCCATTTTCTCCTCCTCAGTTTCTTAATAGACCTTCTTCAGAAGTTTCCCGTTTCCTGAACTTTGGGAGTGTTCCTGCTGAGTTTTCTCCTCCTGGTCTGGGATTGGAGGGAGAAATCCTTGTCACTCCCCTCTCCTCTGAAGTTGTACCTTGGCGTAGACCCATGACCATAGAAGATTTCCCCACTCCTGCACAAGGAGGAGCACCTGTTGACTTGAGCTCGGTAGCCTATTCTTTGAATCACCTCTTGTTTCCCACTCCACTCCGAGATTCATTCCCAGTAGCCCCTTCACGAACTCCTTCTCCTCCAAATTCTCCTCCACTTAATATTCCTATGGCTGGTGCTAATCCCCCTCTGAATAGAATGGACGCCATAGTTGCTGACATTTTGAAAGAGCCCTTCAGGAGATGATGGTCGTCCCTCATAAGCCCGTAATGTGATGGCAGATGGTATGAGTTCCGAGGAACCGAGTTTCTGCCATACTGTTTTGGACATGATGCATGTATATGCCCCCTCATCGATGATACACCGATGGATGGTGATGTTCCGTATTTTTACTGGTATTTGGATAGCGACCACGGCAGGAAGACGCGGTTCGCAGCTATTAAGGTCAAAGGTGATAAGTTGAGTATCGGCGGGGTCAACTGCCCCCAAGGCAAAGAGTAGTGATTTCTGATGAGTGGGACAAGTCTGGAGGACTTCCAAAACTGACATGGCAGCCAAGGATTGTGCTAAGTCATCTACCAAGCTATAGTTATGAGCCGTCCTAGCTTGTGGATTGTGAACATTCCTGCGCAAGGGAATGTGAGGGATGCGTAATGGTGGTTCGTCGGAAGGGCGAGGGATTATGAACGGGGGTCCTGTTGGTGTAGGATTTGTCTCTGGAGAGATAGGAGTAGACTCAGCTGGATACTGATGATTCCGTGTTTGCAGAAGGATTTCTTCCTCACTGGTGAGGAGAATTGTTCGGTCTGTTGGATTGTGGGGATTGTGGTATTATCTCGCCGGTGGTGGGGGGTGTTGTGTGTCCTGTTGGGTGTTAATCACACCTTGATGTGGGATAGGATTTTACAGCATGGCGGGAGTGGGTTGTTGCGCGTATTGTTGTTGTGCCTGCTAAGGGGCAGGTTGCGTAGGAGAAGGGGGAATGCTCCCAGAGTCTTTCAACCTTTTGAAATCAGCGATTTGGGGACAATGGTGAGTGTAATGACTGAACTCACCACAAAGGGCACAAGGGAAGATGGTTTTAACGTTATTCCTCCCTTAGCGTTTGTTGTTATTTCCCCCTTGGGGGTTTTGGTTCCCTTGTTTCTGGTTGCCCCCACTGGGTGGATGCTATGGGGGTTGATTCCTGCCTTGACTAGGATTGTTGTTATTCCTATTCCGTCCTTTCTTCTTGGCATTGTTCGAGGGGTGAGTTGGATTGGCTGTGTTCAACTGTTCAAAATTTTGGTATTGTTGAGCAGCAGAGGGTTGAAAAAAGTTTACCCCCGCATGAGGATGTGGGGGAGCCATGGGTTGTGGAGGAC
>JZKD02S0086894.1:18803-65097 GCA_000966675.3 Picea glauca | reverse complement strand
ATCTTCGTTTTTAACTAGCTCTGAGAGGGGTACAGGAATTCTAATCTTCTGAATCTCATGCTCAAAATTGAAGGAGGGGGTAGGTTTAGGAGCTTCTCTTACCTCAACGACAGGCCCTATGGTTGCTGGTGAAGCACTCTGAGTCTTCTTTTCTTTAGCTATGGCTGCTGCAGCTCTAGTAGGCCTCTCTGCTATGAGGGGTTGGTCTGAGCTATCGGGGTCTCCTTCTTTCCTTCTCGATCTGAGATTATATCTGTTAGAATTGTGACCGGCCCTCGGTTCTTTCCCCAACTTGTGAATTTGAGCACTCATCAATGATTCTTCATACGCAGACTGTGTCAAATGAGGAAAAGGGGGAGCTTCCTCAATACAGTGAATTTCAGGGCCAAACTCGTCTATCTCCTCTCTTTCCTCATGATCAACTAGGTTATTTTGGAGGGGGGCTTGAACCCTTTGATCTTCTCTGTCCTTTCCCCTTTGTTCCCTCGGGAAAACCYGAGGCATATTGTTAGCAGGTCGTCTGAAACCTCTATTATCATTGTTTTGGGGATTTCTGTACATGGGCTTCCCTTCTAATTCCAACCTTTCTATCTTGTCAGCAATCGATTTTATTTCTCTAGCTGTCTCATCTGTCTGATGGGGCAAGGGAGAGGAACTAGATGAGGAAACTTCAGGCCTGCTCTTAGACGTACTTCTATCACCTGTGTTTCTGAGTCGGTTGACAGCCAATATGTTAGATTCGACCTCCACAGCCGCATCCTGCATGAGGGCCAACGTAGCAGCTCTTCTCTCTCTCAGCAGTAGGTAGAAATCAGGATCAAAAGCACTGGAGTAAGTGATCATTGCAGAGGCCTCGGAGGATTTTATCTCAATAGGGATTCTATTGTACATTTTATTAAATCTTTTGGAGAAGTCAGGAACAGACTCTCCTTCTTTTCTCTTCAACGACCCAAACTTTGTCATGTAATACATGAAATCCTTCTTATCTCCCCATTGCCTCATGAAAGCATTATCTAGGGCGTCAATTCCAGCAATGGATCTGGGAGCTAATCCTCTAAACCATTTTCTCACCTCACCATCCAGGCTCTGGACAAAAACCCTCATCCAGACATCTTCATTTCCAATGTTTAGGTTGTCTGCATAACTTTAGAAAGCAGCCAGGTGTTCTTTCACAGTTATGTCACCTTCCCCGGTGAACTTGGGCATATATTTCAAGTAATCTCCAGCAGGGAAAGGATTCGTGGGCTGAGGTAAGATCAAGGGAGCATACCTAGCAACAACTATGGCGTCCATTCTATTCAGAGGGGGATTAGCACCAGCCATAGGAATATTAAGTGGAGGAGAATTTGGAGAAGAAGGAGTTCATGAAGGGGCTACCGGGAATGAATCTCGAAGTGGAGTGGGAAACAAGAGGTGATTCAAGGAACAGGCTACCGAGCTCAAGTCAGCAGGTGCTCCTCCTTGTGCAGGAGTGGGGAAATCTTCTATGGTCGTGGGTCTACACCAAGGTATAGCTTCAGAGGAGAGGGGAGTGACAAGGATTTCTCCCTCCAATCCTAGACCAGGAGGGGAAAAATCAGCAGGAACACTCCCAAAGTTCAGGAAACGGGAAACTTCTGAAGAAGGTCTATTAAGAAACTGAGGAGGAGAAAATGAAGTTCTGATAAAAGGAGATGGTGGATTACCTGTTTCAGCGATGGAAGCCTCTGCTTCAGGGGCCTTTCCTTTTATGAGAACCACCTCTAGATCGGTTTCAGGTGTAGCTAAGGGCAGTTGTGGATGAGACCACGTGTGTCTGCCTCTGAACGCCACAATTAGTAGAGAAGCTTCTCCCCAGTGGAGTCACGCAGGTTCTCCCCAGCGGAGTCGTCACAATGGAGTCGCCAGGTGCACAGCAGCAATCTCAATAGTTCTGATATCTGATGCACCTTTAGAATCAGCTAATCATTGTCGTTCAATCCCAAGGAAAATATTCAACTTCGTCCTGAGCAACGACGCCATAAATGTTGGCGACGAAAGTCGCTCCTGGATTGCTAGCAGGAGCTGAGCCCGACGCCCATCAGTTTTATGTCACGGTTTGTTTAT
This sequence comes from Picea glauca, assembly GCA_000966675.3. Lineage (NCBI taxonomy): Eukaryota > Viridiplantae > Streptophyta > Pinopsida > Pinales > Pinaceae > Picea > Picea glauca. Next base: position 63,012 of record JZKD02S0086894.1, on the reverse strand, counting down.
AGATGGGGTGACCGAATGGAAGCCAACTCAAAACGATATCATTCCAACTCCAAACTAGGCCAGGCATGCATACGTGAGTGAGGTCTTATATAAACTTCAGACAGTGAGTTGTAGTAAAGGGTGAACAGGCAGAAGACTTATACGGGATGAGTGCAAAGGTCTGTTACGAACGCCAGGTTCCTAACATACTGAATAAGAAAGCATCCAAACACAAGGTCACCTTGCACTTAAATGCAGAAAACTAGAGAATACAACAATGCAACGATAAATCATTTATCATAACAGAACTGCAATGATTCGCGCGACTCAGTCAATCACGAATTCTCTAAGCATGAGACAAAAATTAGATGGAACGAGAAAAAATGTCTATCATAAAATAAGATATCTCAAATACAGATGCATATCCAACAAACTAGGATTTCTGTTAAACTTTACAGTAGGGAGCTTTGCTCTACCATCGATGCATTACAAAATGGCAAAAATGCCTACATATACTCTTTCCATCCTTTCGCCTGGCAGAGGCGTCTCAAAACATTCAATGGATGGTGTCCCCTCAATCATATCTGTCCTCTGTTCCCCTGTCATACACCTCTTTAATTCAGCATGGCTCACGCCAGGGGTAGCTGAGCCCTTTGAATGTTGACTTGGCGTGTGCAGGTTCCTCTAGCGAGTTGAAGACTTGGCGTGGCCTTCCTGGAGAGAACCGGTACAGGGGACCCTCTCAGGTAGACTTTCAACTGAGATCTCCATACTTTGCAATAAATGAGTGATGTGAGTTTTGAGCCATCTTTTCTTCTCTCCATTAATCTCCAGCCGATACTAGGATTTAGCCCGCATTAAATCGGCACCTGGGACCTCACCGTGCCTTCTTGCTTTCAGGATCGTTTTAAATCCTCTCTTCTGAGACGAAGCAGCTCCTTGGATTCCCTCGGGAATCACTACTGCAACAACCCGATCCACAGGTCCTTTCCAATCCCCTCACGACCTTCAGCACCCGACTGTGGCTATCCTCGGCCCTGTATCGGGGTTCAGGGTTTTGCAGTTCTTACTGTCTAGAACTCCTTACCTGCCCAATCCCCGATTTGCGATGAGATCCTTTCACGTGCGAGCCCTCCTGAGCTTAACTCTTGACGCATATGACCTCACCTCCATGACCGTGGCCTTATCCTCCTATCGGGCCTTCAGCTTCCAATTTCCTGATGAGCCCTCCTGGTTAGACCATGATCCATACGACCGCTACCACATGCCCTCAACCATACTTTCCATTGGGGTTTTGCAGTTTGCGATGTCAACGAGCACGCATCCTTCGGACTCGCGATTCCCCGAAACTCGATGGCTCATGGCTGTTGACCTGTCACCGGTCCGCTCTGTGTTGCGTAAGTCTGCCACCTGTCCCCCACTACGGTCCTTAACTCCGTTGGGAAATCGCGTATCGGAATATCGCGATTTCCACTGTCATGCACATGGAACTTTCAGTTCCCCGATCCCTGACTCTGCGGGATCTCTCACCACGTGTCCCTCCTGTCGGATGGTTTTGATCTAGTCGGGAAATCACAGATCACGATTCATATATGCAAGAATTTCTTGTCTTTGAAAACTCCAATTCCCTGATGGACTGAACCCCGACTCTCCTCCACACACTAGGGCTTAACCCCAGTGCAACTTTTCGAGATCTAACGGCTGACGGGATTTCGTCAATCTCCTGTGTAAGATTTGGACCGTAGATTTGCTTTAAGGATGGTTCCCGACTGCTGAAGACAAAACTTTGCCCGCTTGCTTGCTTTACTTGCTGCTACAAAATGGGATTCTCTCGTGATATGATCAGGTGCTTCTTGTGCAGACTGCAGACCTGGGTACACCTAATCCTGAGACAAGAAATATCGCTAACAACAGGCAACGCCAATTGACCCTGCTTCAATGGACCATAGAGACGATAATTGACATTACCTCGTCACTAGCCTATTTTCATGTCATTTCTCCCAAACCCAAGGCCCTCCCAATGCCTCCATGGTTCTTATATGACGTATCTAAGGATTCACCCCCCAACCCCCCCAATTCTCCCGCTCATTCCCCTACGAACATTTTACACCCAACCACCACGGGTACCCCTCAGTACTTCAATATATGGTTTATGTCGAGTGAGCCCTCACCATCTCCTAACATTGTTCCCCCTACTTCTTCCTCACCAGGGGGCAACCACATGACCACTATCACCGAGATCACTCCTCACGACCCCTTATATTCCTGTCACTTCCAATGTGACGAGGAAATACTCAAAGAGTTAAACCACCCGGACTCTCCCTGGGATGCGATACACCATCACGCACTCTCCTCTCCACAGGACTCCTCCATGCCTCCTAAACAAGACCCCATTTACACGGTCGAAACCAAGGATTTTATCCCATCAGGGCCTATCGACTGGTTCAAAAATCCCATTCCTGCCCCTGATGCTTTTGAATAAGGCAATATGGCCAACATTTCCCCAACCATTAAAATCAGCATTTCCATTAAAAATGGCATCATCGAAGAAATCACCATTGGAGCTGCTTGCACTCCTTAGGAAATCACCGCATATAAAGCCCTCTTCTAGGAATATAGGGATATTTTCACCTGGTCATACATGGAAATGCCTGGCCTCGATCCCTCTATTGTCAAACATCGCATAGACACCTGGCCCGACATTACACTAGTTCGCCAAAAACAACGACCGCTACCCATCCAAAGCCGCAGCCATCAAAGCCGAAATGGAAAAATTACGCGCTGCTGGGTTCATTTACCCCATCGCCTATACCTCATGGGTTTCCAACCCTGTACCCGTTAACAAAAAATAGGGCACTATCCGTGTTTGCACAGACTTTCGTGATCTTAATCACGCATGTCCCAAAGACAACTTTCCAATGCCTTTCATCGATAAAATTATCGACGATTGCACAGGCCACGAGGCTCTATCCTTTATGGACGGATTCTCTGGTTATAATCAAATTCAAATTCACCCTACCGATTAGTATAAAACCGCATTCACTACCCCTTGGGGTACTTTTGCATATCATGTCATGCCATTTGGCTTAAAGAATGCCGACGCAAATTTCCCGCGGGTGATGACATACATCTTTCACGATCTGGCTCATATCATCCTCGCCTACTTGGACGATCTCACAGCTCGATCCAAGAAATGCACCCAACATCTTGATGATTTGCGAATCATCTTTCAATGGTGTTGTCAGTACAACATCCACTTGAATCCTCTCAAGTGCATGTTTTGTGTCACTGCAGGGTGCCTCCTTGGCTTTATTGTTTCCCAAAGCGGTATTACCGTGGACCCCCTCAAAGTCCAAGCTATCACCGAAATTCCACCTTCCCAGAATTTACCCCAACTTCAGAGCCTACAAAGAAAAGCTAACTTTCTTCGACGCTTTGTCCCAGACTACGCTGTACGTGCACACGGTTTCCTTCACTTACTACGTCACGACATCCCGTTTCACTGGGATGCCCATGCCCAACTGTCATTTGACGATCTTAAAACCACCCTCTCGAATGAACCTTTAATTAGTGCACCTGACTACAATCGCGACTATATCCTCTACGTATCAGCATCAACTGTATCAGTAGCCGACGTTCTTGTCTAGTTAGATGATGAAAATCATGAGCATGTCATTTATTACGTTAGTAAAAACCTCTCAGGGCCACCCTTGAAGTATAAACATAAAGAGAAACTTGCTCTTGTAGTCGTCCTCACAGTCCAGAAACTGCGCCACTACATTCTGCTTTGCATAACAAAGGTCGTCGCAGATTCCAACCCTATGTAGTACCTGCTCAGCTGACGGAAAATTAACGACAAATTTGCTCGATGGATCGTTATCCTTCAGGAGTACAACCTCGAGTTCTCAACACCTAAGAGTAAGAAGGTCCTCGTTCTCGCTGAACTTGTCACAACCCTCCCCTCTGACACCACCAGTGCCCCCGTCAACACCGACTTTACCAACGAACATCTCTTTTACATCACTTCAGATGATCCTTGGTACGACGACCTCCTCACCTATCTCCACACTCAAAATTTCGGTAACCACCTTTCATGAGAGGATCGTCATCATATTCACCATCAGGCCCCCCGCTACCTCCTCATTGGAGACATCCTATACCGGTAGGGCATCGACACCATTCTTTGTCGATGTCTGACTATTGATGAGGCTGATAAAGTCTTAAACGACTGCCACAGTGGTGCATGTGGGGGCCATATTTCGGGCATATCCACTGCTCAAAATATTATCCGAGCCAGTTAATTTTGGCCTACCTTGTTTCACGATTACATTCATGCCGTGAAACGATGTGAGCAATGTCAGCTCTATGCCAATAAAGCCCGAGATCCCCCCGCTCTTCTTCACCCTGTCATTACTGTTGGCCCTTTTTGTAAATGGGGCATTGACTTTATGACTTGTAATCCCCCCTCCAGCCATGGTCACAAATACATCATTGTCGTCATTGATTACTTCACCAAATGGGCAGAAGCTATGCCCACTTTCAACAACACCGCTGACACTGTAGCATGTTTCTTCTTTAACCACGTCATATCCCGCTTTGGAATACCCCTCCAACTCGTTTCCGATCATGGGAAACACTTCAAGAATGAGATCTTCGTCGAACTCTCATCTCGGTTAGGATTCTCTCATGAGTTTGCCTCACCATATTACCCTCAGTCTAACGGACAGGTCGAAGTAGTTAACAAAGTCCTCAAGACCATGTTATAGCGCATGGTTAATAAACATAAAACCAATTGGCATCATATGTTATTTTCTGTGCTATGGGCTTACTGAATGGCTGTGAAAACATCTACTAGTTTCACACCATTTCATTTAGTCCATGGGGTTGAGGCCACTCTTCCCATCAAGTGCGAAATTCCCACCTTACGCATCAAAATTGAGCTATTACCCAACATTTCTCCAATGGAGCAGCACTTGCTGAACTTAGAGTCTCTGGATGAAGATCGTCGATCTTCCTTACAAAACAATGAGGCAGCTAAAAAATGATCCAAGGATACCTTTGATCGCCATGTCAACCTTCGCTCATTTCGTGAAGGCGACCTCGTCCTGGCTTACGATATCGCTCATGATACCTTTGGCCATGGAAAATTCGAGTCACTCTGGCATGGCCCATACATTATCCAACATTGCCTCACCAAAGGCACATACATCCTAGCCTCCCCCGAAGGCCTCTCTCTCAAAGAACCCGTCAACGGGTTGTACCTCAAGTATTTTTACGCTTAAATGTAGTCATTCTACTTTAGGTTATTTTCTTTTATAGCGTTTTTAATATTTTTTCCCTCCCTCACATCTAAACTATCCTTTGTGCTATTGACAGATGCTTCCTCCACCAGCCTACCACATCGGTTACACCGACGACGCCAGCCGTTGGACACAAAATCTCGCTTCAGCTGCTTGGGCTCTCTACACCCCCTCACATGAAATGCTCCATTCGCGCGGCATCTGTTTGGGTTCAGCAACCAACAACCAAGATGAATACACTACTGTCATTGGCCTCCTGGCCGATGCCCAACATCATCGTATTCGTCACCTTAGCGTCTTCCTCGACTCTCAACTAGTCATTCTCCAGCTCAACAATGTGTACCACATCCGTGATCCTTGCCTCTTTCGCAAATACCTACAGGTTAGGATTTTATCTCGACATTTTGATTCCATTACATTTACACATATTCCAAGACAATTGAATCAAATTACAGATAACATAGCTAACATCGTGTTAGTTTGGCATATATCCCATCAAGCTACCTCTACACATACATAAACATATCAAAAAACCTGTCACAACATATATATAGAATAGACATCATCAAAACATTAACCAAAAACATGTAAACACCACATAGATCTCAAACATGTATACTCATGTATATATAAAGGTTCACAATGCCATCCGAATGTTTACATACAAAAAATACAAGTATCCGCAGGCCAATGCAGCACCTCGGTACAAAATGGGCTCACCAACCTATATACAAAAAAATATATATACATCAATGCATAAGAGCACCACTCACAGTGCCTCTAGAGCACCACCGCCTACTCCTCCCTCAGGCGATGGTGGCCCACCACCTCCTTCCCCAGAAGGTGGTGGTCCCCCCCCTATCGGCCCCTCCTGCCCCTCCTGCCCCGAAGACAGTCGTCTTGTCGTCATTGTAGCAGCCACTGCTGCTCGTCGTACTATGGCCTGCCATGGTGGTGGCACCCCCACACACTACTCCAGGAAAGCCTCATCCTAGATGTGAGACCATATGCCCTCAGACACATCCTGTAACACCGCCTCCAGACGACGGCGTATGTCCTCAAAATCCACTCTGACAGTCGTCGAAGGAGTGTGTGATGGCCTAACACTAGGGTCATCAAACTGGCATCTCCTCGCTGCCCTCTCCGGCTTAGCAGGTCGTGCCACGACGTCCTCATCGATGTCTCTCTCCCCGAGGCAGTCTCTCTAGCTCCTGACGAGTCGAAGCTCTTTGCAACTCCACCTCGCGCCCTCGAGGTGCCACATCTGCACATGCACACAAACAACAGATAGTATCAGCATCTATATCATATACATATGGAATGCTATCTCAAAAAATATACACAAACATACATATCAAAATCATCAATCAACATACCTCGGTGGTCAAAAACCTCCCCTGGAGGTAGCACCATGTCTGGATCATCCCGGAAGTCAACCCCGATATAGGGGTATCATAATATCACTTGCGACATCTGTCGCCATACCTATGTCCCCTCTGCAGTGAAGAAGTGGCCACCCTCTCCACTACCATGGTGAAGCAACATCGTCGACCATCGTCGCAGTCGCGGCTCTCGTGCCCCAGGCGTACCCAATAAAATCCTAGGGTGCATCATCGACACCCTCTCTAGAAACCAAGCCACTAGGATAGACCCGAAGGAAAAATCTCCCGTATCCATGGATTGGTAGTGGTCTAGCTGACCTGCTATCTTGGCATGCAGTGTCAGCCCCCAGGCGAAATGCTCACCAGCCAGTACTCTCTCCATGACCTTCAGCTGACCCCCACTGATCCGCTGGGTCGCCAATGACCCATATACTCTCATCGCTGCTATACAACGATGTGCCAGGGCATCTATCGACCCAATGCTCACAACCGTCCCAAACATAAAGTTCTGACCTGAACAGTATCTCCGGCCAATGGTCACTAGGGCCAGATCCCTCGGTAGCACCGGCTCCGCCGGTAGGGGAACACTCCGAAACGGGAGCCCAGTCAAGAAGTACATGTCCTCCATCACAGTGAAGGGGATCTGCTCTCCTCGCATAAGGAAGCAATGCAGCTCCGGACTCCACATCTGGATCAGGAACTGCATGAGATACTTCTGTGCCCGTATCAATGGGCACTCAAATAACTTTAGCAACCCACAGGTTGCCAAAGTCACATGCACACCTGTCTCCTCAATAGCCATGGCATCTCACAACTGGGACCAATCTCACTCTCACCAACCCACTGGCATCGTGCAAACTGTCCACCTGCAGCCACAACAAAGAGTCTTATATCAGCCCACGAGACCTTCAAATACATCAAAAAGATCAATTTTACACCCGTCAACCTTGCCTCTAAGGTGCGGCTATTTTAACCCACAGGCGCGCACACATGCGCGCCTGTTCACTACACAGGCACGCACACATGCGTGCTCTCAGGCACACCTGTTACCTGCATAGGCATGCACTGGTGCGCACCTGTCCATGCCACAGCCGTGCACAAATGTGCAGCTGTACAACCGACAGGTGCGCACATAGTGCGTGCCTTTTACCCCCTCACCAGTGCCCCCATGCACGTCTATCTAGTGGGCAGGTGCGCATGTGTGTGTGCCTACTTTCGGATCGCCTGTGCACGTGGGGTCCACATCCACAAAATCCCTCTGTACGACCCTCCATATAGCCCCTGCCCAAAAAATGAAATTCTATTTTTATGCAGGATGATCAGACCACTAACCTAAAGCTCACTAATCGCTAATCGGATGCCTCGTCCTCCTCGAATCTCCAAATCTCCTCTGAAAATTGCTCATCCAGTCACTATAGCAGCAAGTACAAATGAGGTGGCAATGTGGGCCCTACAACTATATATAGGCCTTTTTTCCAAACTTCCACTCACCATTCCGGGAGCCCATAGTGTCCATTTCTTGATCCGTCTTCAGCCACGGGATCAACATCCCGTCATCTACATCACAGCAGTCCCTGGGCCTCTTTTCATCCTGAGCCCCCGGGGCGCCATTTTTCATACCTTGGTCAGGTATGCATGCGCATATTCATGCTTATCAAATACACGCTCATATCTTCGATTCTCTTCAGATATTGTTCACGTTGGGTATTTGGTTTTCATGTGTGCAGGTACTTGATCATCATACATTGTCACAACCCCTTCAGGTATATACTCAACACTGGCATGTAGTCTTTCCCTCTGTATCACACTTACATTTCTAGTTACACCCTCTGACATTTGCCTCTAGGATCCCCATTCCTGGCTCTGCAGTACCCACACCTCCATTTGCATCTTCAGTACTGTCACCCGGTATCATTCTTACCCACATGAGTTGTCCCATTCATAGCATCTTTTGGTACTTCTGACACTCATGCTGTTTTTTCAAAACCCTTTAGGGATGGGAGTCCAGATAGTCTTTCATCATGTCGTGAATCAACCACATACTCCTTCTCCTCATTTTGCTAGATTTCCCACATGGACTCCCATATTATCTCTTCACGGTTCTATTTTTTGACTGCACCTCCATAGTATCATGAACCCTCCATTTCAACCACAATCAGTTTTCCCATCTGCAAATCTCCCTTCATTTCACCTACCTCATACAGAAACTCACCAATAGGGCCCCCACCCTTCATCATTTTTCTGAGCAAATTATTCCCTACATGGGCCACCCATATCACACTGGGGCACCCGTTTCTGTATTTGTACACTTCTCCCCAATTATTCGTTACTTATTTTACAAACGCCTTTATTTCTAGTCATTGCATTACCTTTTTGTCATCACCTTTGACGACCTGCTTCCCTCTTTTTGGCCAACCGCAACCCATGTCACCCTTGGTTGGAGCCCTACTTATCATCTCCCCTTTCCGTCATCGTCCATATCTTTAGAGTACCCCATAGGCCACTTACCTCTGCCCTCTGAATTTGTTCACCTTGTCCCACCTCTGGCACAACTTATCCCCGGTCTTATCGTCCCCCTGACACTCGACCTCGTTGAATAGTTGCAGCCACTTGTTATCTCACACATACTCCAACCAAGGGTAGTATTGAGTCTTCCCACATCTTGACTTCATCCATGTACCTCTGCCACTTCCTCACCTCAGTAGATTTCATGAAGCCATTTTCTTCTGGGAGTCGCGTCCCCCTTTTTGTCGACATCAACACAGTTTTCCAGAAGGGCGACAATATCTTGATTCTCATTATCCACTCAATGAGAGATCTCAGACGGCACAGGGTGAAACACCATTGCTCCCTGCTGTCATTGACCCCCATAACATTTGACGCCAACACTTTCTCATGTTACGGTGTGTCTTACTTTGCGACTATTGCAGTTAGTTCTTTCATTTTCCGAAGACCTTTGAACTTGGTTGGGCTATCAATGCCCACATAGTCAGTGATACTTATTACCGCGATCACTGCCTACTATTCAGAGTACGTTCATCTGCAGAATTGTCTTCTGCCTTTATCACGACTGCCCCCGAGGGAACTGTAGTTATCTACACCAACACTTCAGTCATCTTTTTTCAAAGTTACATGACATGAGCATGGGGCATGCCCGCCTCGTTTGTACACATTTTTCTATTTTACACACCTCATGGAAGGTCAGATCCTACCGGTTCCTTTTTCCCTCCAACAGATCACTCTGGATGATCCCACTATTGCTCTCTCTTACAACAACATTCTCAATAGAAGAAACATTGATGGATTTCGGCTATACGTATGCTCCTAACCTCATCCATCAGGGAGCATCTGTTATCACTGAAATTTCGTCCGCACATGGTTACAAGAAATCAACATCGTCAAACAGTGATGAAGTCATCCATGGACCTGAATTAATACCAAAGCGTTCATAAAAAGGTAAAAAACTATACAAAGTAGTGAAAAATTGAAGAGCGCTATGCAGACATTGGGTGCGCGCGCACATGCACGAAACAGGAACGTAGAAATGGCGCACATGTGCACGATGCACAACTGTTATCGCAAAAAGACGCACACTTGCTAAAATGACGCATTTATGAGAGTGGTTGGCCTCCCACCCACTTATGGTTCAACTCCCAAGCTGATTTGACCTACAAATCTAGACTGGATCCGATTGGTGGGCTGGTCAAAGACCTAGGAATGCCCTAATTGGCCTCTTTTCACACTACAAAGCAGTTAAACAATAGCCCAAGGGAATGCTATAAAAGGGGCATGGATGCACCTCAATTTTCAAGGAATTCAAAGTAATGTTATGCTGCCTCTATTCTCTTGAGGACTCCATCCTTGTCAAGAGCATATTTGCACCATTTCATTGGACAATCCATCTCACCCATTGAGTGGATTTGTAAAGAGTTCTTTCATCATTTTCCATTTTTCTTTGTTGTAAGAAGAGCTAGCTAATGGGGGTCCAAGAGCCCTCCCTTGGAGGAAGAAGGGACTCATAGTCCCCTTTCTTCTTGGTGTATTGTTTCACTAATAGATCAGCCTCAACATTGGTGACATGGGTCTTATGGTTCTTTTTATTTCTATGTCCCTTTTCTCATGAATTTAGTTGTTATTGCATTTCTTAGTTTAATTCTTAATTGTATTCTTTTATTTTCTTTCCCTAACTCTTTTCCTTGCAGGTGTCTTGCTCGGCAGACCCAACTGAGCTTGCAAGCACCTCTATTTTGCTCACCAGGTGATGAAAGAGGCGCAACAATGTTGGGGCATTGATTCTGTTCAGAAACCTAGAAGGATAGGACATAATCCTAAGTTCCCTTGTAAGCTTTGTAAGGGAGATAACCTTACTCACTTATTCCCTGGCCTTCTAGAGGAACGAAGATTGTGGTCCCTACTGCAAGATCTTATGATTCTGAGTCTTCTGAGGTTTCCTCATAGTCTATTCAGCCTTTGGTTGATGAAGTGGTCATGTCGATGCAATGTTCGATCAACCCCACTCTTCTTTTGGGGGGTGATGTGCCTTCATACCATGTTTTCTTGTAGCCTATTCAATTAGTGGTTGAGGAAGTGGTCATGTCGATGCAATCTTCGGCCGATCCCACTCTTCTCTTAGAGAGTGTCAAGTCTACCAAAGTGGTCATGCCGATGCAATATCTGATTGATATTACTCTTCTGATGGGGAATGATGTGTCTACCGACTATGTTTTTATCATTTTTAGTTTAGTACTTTTAGAACAAGGGGGAATTCCGCTCACTTCAAGTACACCCCCTCCAAGTCCTAGGATGGTTTCCTTTGGTTGGAATGACCTTGTTGATCCTTGCCTTCCTTCTTCTACACCCTTTCAAATAAGGGTTGAAGTTAATTCAATTTTTTTTTACCAATGTCTTATGGATGAAGGAGACTCTGCAAGTATTTTATCCTCCTCGACTTGGAAAGCTTTGGGTTCTCCTGAGCTTGTGTCTACTTCGCATGAGTTGTTGTATTTTGACAGATATCCTAGTGAATAATTGGGGATTCTTCCTCATTTTCCTATCTTGTTAGGTGAGAATATTGTTCTTGTCGATGTTATAGTGGTGCAAGGCCCGTTAGATTTTAATATGATTCTCGGGCGTGATTATATATATGCTATGAATGATTTGGTGTCTACGCTCTTTCAGGTGATGAATTTCCCTCACAATGGAATCATTTTCACTATCGACCAATTGACATCTAATAATAACCATCCTAATTCAATGTTAGTTCAGGCTACCCCTTTATATGTTCCTAGTGTTTGTGTAGACTCTACCACGCCACAGATAAATTATGTGGTGTCCAATCATCGATGTTTAATTGCTTCTAAGAAAGAACCTGTGCAATCATGTTTTCCTTCTGGAGACATGGTCTCAACAATTGATTAGTATTTTTATCCAATGGGGGCATGGGAGTCCTTTCCCCCCCCCTCTTGTTCCAGTGATATTGAGTCTCCTTTTGAGTTCGATCTCATTGTTTGTAGATCCTCAATCCCTTATGCTTGTGATTCTTCACCGATAAACTCTGTTAAAGAAAAGAAATTAACTAAATGTTAAAACTATAATATGTATATACTCTAATATAATTATTTATAAATGTATTTAAGAAGAAGAAAAAAATATAAACATATCACTTATGAATAGAATTTACAGGTTACAAGTTTTAATGAAAAGCTTGCAAAATCAATGTAAAGATAATTGTTTTCAGAAGCAGAAAAATAAAGCACATTTTTGTATTTTCTATTTTCTACTTATGAATCTAATAAAACTTACATTAACTGAGCTATGAGACAAATATGTACAGATGGTCAAAGCCAATCTAAAACTTTCTTGTTTCACTAATACATAAAATGACAGAAATCAAATAGAAATAAAACTAACCTGTTTTTTACACCCTGTCTATGTCTTCTGCATAATCTGATATTCCAGCTGCTCTTCCTGTAATAAAAATCTATGGCAAGCTCATGATGATACCTCTAGAACAAACTCCAGAATGTTTGTTGGCAGCCAAGATACGAGAATAAAATAATAAACAAGTATTCACAATGATCTTATAATTCCAAACAATCACAAAAATATAAATCTTAATGTAAAATGTTTAGAGAATTAATCAACTAACATCAGATAAAAATCATGATCTTCCAATTGATGTGATGATCACGATGATAATTAATTGAAACAACAATTAAAGACAACCTTTAAAATATCAATTAAGATGGAATATCACATGTCATACAGACTAAAGCTACACAACACATTACCACTCCAAGATAAGAGAGACAGAACATCAATGAGACAACATACACATAGGTCTAAAGTCGAATTGTAATAAGTTGTTCCATAAAGTTCTGAAAATCATTTTCCCATAAAACTGTTCCAAGTAAAGATGATTTCCTTTACAAAATGCAGAGTATTTAAAATGTTTTGAAATCCTATTCTCCTAATCCCAGGATAGGATGAGATCTCATAAGATCAATAATATTACAAAAATAGATGTCTTCCAGCTACTCATAACTGAATTGTTTTTTCTTCAAAAATAAATACAAGGAAAATAAAAGAAATACTAATCATTCAAGAGAAAAGTCGAACATGTCTCCCCAGAAGAGCAACATCTAAATCTACTATTCCCTGAAAACGAAAACATGAATAAGTTAGATAAGTTATTAACAACTAATTTTTACTTTTTATTTAAAAATGACTTGGCTACAGAATCAACAGATTCTGTAGCCAAGTCATTAACTTTAGCAAACAAAATCTAATTTCAAACGAAATTGATTTTTAAAAAGTAACATGAATGTAACAAGAGGGAAAAATCGTTTCACCATTTCAACCAACGACTAAAAATGGAGCAAGATAGCTCAGAATTGATTATGGCTTTAACACTGTCTACATTTTTTATCACTATGTTACCTATCTTCTTAAGGCATTTAGCTTGTCTCTCAGTGTTTGCTCTGAGGTCGATGTTTTCCGTTCTAAGTAATTCACTTTACACTGTGAGATTTTTAATCTAAGCTTGGAGGATGGAAATATCTATGTAGTATCTTTCAATCCAGTGTAGACAAACCTCGAAATATATAGGAGGGACAATATGTTGATGAAGTGAATAGTCAAGCCTGACTGTATCGGTATTACCTGTTAGATGCCCTTGACCAAGCATAATACCAGTAAACCCTTCCTTTCCCTCGAGACATGGTGGAATATTAGTAACAAAGTCATATGTTCGAGGAGGATCAGATCGATGACAATTTGGATCTTCTAAAGCTAGGAAATCTTCAATTTCAGAATCAGAGACCTCATTGACCTCGATTGGGTCGATCGACCTCGATTGGGCCGATCGAGCTCAAATGAGGGTTGGCTCTATTTATTAACTTTCTCGAAATCAACCGACCAACTCTTTTATTCCAAAACGCTAACACTGTGTTTTAGTTTTGATTGTTTGCAAGATTTGTGGACATAGGGTTTCATAGTGGTGTTATGGCCGATATCCAAATTAGGCATAGGAGGTTCAGTCAACTCAAAACTGACACCCTTTTTCTCATGTGGGGATTGACTGGGAATTACCTCATCCAGAGGGTTTGTATCTAGCTCATTATTCCAGAGGTCAAATTGTTTTTTCACCAATGGTTCACCCGAATCAGGGCCTTCTATAGAAACGGTAGAAACAAAACTATTTATCGCTAAAAATCCCTCCCAGCAATCGCCTATGGATATCAAATGGTGGATTAACATAATTTTGATCAAGCCGTGGTGAAAAAGACTGGAGTCGAGGCTATCTCTTTTATACCTTTTAGACATCTTGTACATGCTTCTCAGCAAATAAAAAGGCACATTCAAATGAAAACCTATGAAGTGCATAAGCAACCATATATGATAGAGAAAAACTAGACCATAACGACCCTAATAGGTCACAAATTGCTTAAGGATCAACAACACACCATGCCATCTATCTTTAACCAAAGAAATAGGGATACCTTTCTCACAACAATTGATTTTCCTGGAAGTCATGAAGAGGCTCTATGGCACTTCTTGTATCTTTGAGTTTTTGAACCACTTCTCACCGGTGGATGGAAGCCATGTGGCTTCACTCACAAACTCCTCTGTTACCTCTAACTGGATATCTCCAACTTTTTCTATACACCCATCAGAAGTATCTGCAAATTCCTTAGCCACATGAAGGTTATACCCTTCGAACCTTTTTATGAAGGCATCCCAACCCTGACCTTTTAAATCTTCAACCACATCGTTGTGAGAGAGGAATGCTTGAGAGCCATTCGACTCTATGCAGACAACATGGGCCATTAAAAATATAACTAGACTGTAACAGGGGCGACTCAAGATAGCTTTGGGTTTATATGGCAGGATCAAAAGGAACAAATTTGAGTAGATAAAATGGAAATAAACAAAGCGAAATCTCTATGCAATCATAGTATAACCACCAAGGGTTTGGTCATGATGCTCGACCATACCTGGTAATGAAAACCTCGTGTACAGAGCATGAAAAGCCTTCAACCCATAATGAAAATCTTATTAATTTACTCTGCCAGTGAAATGGATTAAGTACAGGGTACGATATTATGCATTAATTCTCATGACTAGCACGACCATAGTTTTTGCAAATGGTTTAACTATATTAACACACAAATGTTCATAATTCAAATGCAAAACAACTAAGTATATATAAATCTTAAAAACATTCAAAAGGTAAGTCATTCAAGTGTTAGATTAAAAATGGATATAAGCATAATGACCCTTTAAAAAGAAGGTTTTGTATAGGAATATAATACAAAGCTAAGTTTTCATGTTTGATTCATGCTTTCAGTCATGAATCAAACATGAAAACAACACGAAAATGCAAACTTTAAAGAATTAATTAAAATATTTTAGAATCCAGTAATCATCTCAAAATGATAATATTTACAAGATGAGGTGAAGGAAGCTACAAAAAGTGTAGTTTGTTGTTCAAATAATGAAATCATGTAGGGCTACCAACGGTGGTAACTTACTGGGAGAAGCAGTTATATCTGCATCACTAGACAGTTCATGTTAGGACAGATCAGAATGGTTGAAAATTAAAGAAAATTTGATAGCAAGTCAAGCATCCCCATCAGACTCAAAAAATATCACACAGTCTAGTGTCAGATGTGTTTTTGTTCAAATGCAATTTGGTGACAATTTTTAATTATGATTGAGATGACGTTTAAGCAAATGACTTCGATACTGTTGACAGAGCTGCTATTGCTAGCAGGCATCCATAGCCTCGATAGGGATGTCGATTAACCCACTCTAAAACCTATATCCTGTCCAAGAAACATCAATTCAAGATGAAGGACATTTTACGATTAATACCAAATAGTTATACCTGATAATTTTCTTGAACCCGACATTGCTTCGCTGCCAGCAGGCCTGTTCAGTACCTCGAAGAAGTTGGGTTGGAATCATGCATGCATTTAAACACTACCTGCAGACCTATTCAGTATCTTGGTGGGTTTACAGACACTTCCCACACTTTACAGTGATTTCATCTCTCTAGAATTTTTTTACAATTCGATATAAACTTTATGATCTTCAGTAGAGCGAGGTGATGCTGAAAATTTTAGACTTCAAACAACTTTATATTTTTCAATTTAATTTCTCCTTTGATGGCCTTCATTATGATCTGAACTTAATTTTCTGTTAAGAAAAACTTTTTGAGGACAGGAAGGCATACTTGAGTTGTTTTCTTTAAAAACAAGGACAACATAAAGAGTTTTAATCATGATCATATCTTCTCGTGATTATAAAGTGAAACCAGGAAGACTATTTTGAACAGAAAGCTTCCTTTACTAGTCTAAGTTTTAACAATTTACAACACTAATGCTTTGAAATGACCTCGACTGTTGCTTTATGATGAAACTTCTGGTTTCCTTTCATGAACTAAATGGTGACCTAGAGATGAATTTATTCAAAAACCAGAAAAAATAGCAAAATCAAAAGAACCAAAATCAAAAGACAAAAAGAAAATCAAAACATAAAAGTATGTATAGAGAGGTGGATCTGGAATCATCAGGAGAAATACCTTTTGAGAGATTGGCCATTCACCGGGAAGGTGTCTGGCTGTCCCTCCAAATTGTGTAGACGGAAAGAGTTAGGACCTAGTTTTTCATCGATTACGAATGGTCCCTGCAACAACAGGTTCTGGAACTTGGTGTGTTCCCCTTTTCCCTTGTGAGGTTTATCCCAGTTGAGAACCAGGTCTCCTACCTCAAAGTTTCTATCTGAAGAAGAGTTTGAATCAAACCGACTTTTCATAATCTGTTGATGCTGATCCAACTTCTTCTTTTCTTGTGCTCATACTTCCTCCAGTTTTAATAAGGCATTGATTCGAATTTCCAGAGGAGGGCAGGCCTCTTCTTGGACTTTCTGTGATAATTGCAGAGATGGGAGTAGAACATGAGGAGGTAGGATTACTTATCTCCTGTAAATGAGAAAGAAAGGAGAATTACCAACTGAGGCTTTGGGTGTTACTCTATCAGCCCAAAGTGCATTAAATAACGCGTTGTGCCAATTCTTGTGGTTTTCAGAAACTATCCTCTTAATGATCTTGATCAAATTTTTGTTTGTTGATTCTGCTAGGCCATTTCCTTGGGGGTAGTAGCTGGAAGAATATTTCAATTTAATCACTTTTTATAAAGTGAATACATTCATATCCAGGGATGAGAAATAATATACATTATCAAAGACTAAACATTTGGGAATGCTGAATCTAGTAATGATATTCAAATTAAGGAAAGATACTACCTGATTCATTTTTACCACTTTCAAAGGTGAAGCTTCAAACCATCTGGTAAAATAATACATTGTTGTAATAATATACTTATGTTGTTATGAATAAGAAGGATTAGTTGGTTCTATGATATCAAGACCGCACTGTTGAAAGGGTGAATCTACTGTAACAGGATGCAATGGGAATGCTGCCTTTTTCACCCATCCAATAGCCTTTTAGCAGATTATACATTTACGACATAGAGTGTGGGCATATTTAAACAACGTGGGCCAATAGTACCCATTTCTTAACACTTTGTGAGAAGTGGTGTCTCCACCGAAGTGTCCACCAGCTTCACCTGCATGAAGTTCAGATAGCACCTTCTCTACTTCATATTTTTCCAAACAACGCATAAGAACACCGTCAAAATGCTTTCGAAACAATACATCATTTATTAGCTGGAAAGATGTAGATTTTAACTTGAGTGCTCTTTTTTTTTTAGGATAAAGGTGGCAAGGGGCGGATCCATGTGTTAAATAAAATTTAATATCATCATACCAAGAATTAGAAACAACTTGTGTATAGCCGATTTGTTTCTCGTTGTGCTGATGTACAGTTGAGACATTAATTTGACTTTCTTGTCCTTCAACTGAATCAACCACTAGTTTGCATAGGCCTTGACCCCTCACAATTTATGCAGGAGTTATTTCGAGGTCATGCTCTTGTAACGATGTCATCCAATTTTCCATTTTTTCACCCATTTCCTTTTGTACTAACAAGTTTCTCACATCCGGGTAAGGAACGATGACTTTAGTTCTGGATTTCAGCAAATATGACCATAAGTGTTTCACTACTTTAAAAACAACGTATGCCTGTTGATCTACAGCTAGGTAATTTCAATTCAGCCCCTTTGAAAGCTGAGCTCATGAAGGAAATGGGTACTTCATTGCTTTCAACATTCTTTTGTGTTAACACAACAACATAATATCGGTCGGAGGCAAAAGTGTAAAGAGTGAAATCCCGCGAGAAATCAGGACTCATCAAGGATGGAGCTTCTGTTATTGCTTTTCTAATAGAATCAAAAGATTTAATTTCTTTGGGTCCCCAATGATACTAACATCCCTTTTAATTAAATTCTGTAAAGGCCTTACCATTTCTAAGAAACTTGGGACAAATCTTCTAACGAAATTATTTTTGCCTAAAAAGGATTGCATGGAGTTTTTAGAGGAAGGAGGGGAGAGTTTGGAAATAGCTTGGGTTCTTTCGAGATCAATGATCATTCCGTCTTTGGATACTATAAACCCTAGTAGTTTTCCATGCTCTACTACAAAGACTGATTTCTTAGGGTTGAGGGATATGCCATACTTGCGACATCGTTCTAGGACAACTCTAAGGTGAGACACATGATCTTTCTTGTTTTTAGAGAAAATGGTAATGTCATCAATACAGACCACTACTGATTGATTTATGAGGCCATGAAAAACAATGTCCATTTATCTATGGAAAATGGTCTCGACATTTATAAGCCCAAAAGGCATCTTCCTGTAGGCATAAGTGCCCCATGGCGTATGAAAGGTGCTTTTTAGCTGGTCTGAAGGAGACATGATGACCTGGTTGTATCCTGAAAAACCATCTAACAGAGATAGTCTTTCAGAACTAGATACCTATTGAAGAATTTGTTCCATTGGAGGAATGAGACAATTGTCTTTATTAGAGGCTTGGTTCAAGTTACGAAAGTCGACACAGAGTCGAATTTCACCACTTTTATTCCTTACAGGAACTACGTTAGACACCCATTGTGTGTGTCTCACCAGGAAAATTATCTTTGCATTCAGTAATTTATTTAGTTCTTTCTTGATAGTGGGTTCCAAATTAGGATGCATCTTCCTCAGCTTCTACTAAAAAGGTTGGGTCTGGGGTTTCATGGGGATGACATGTTGTATGATATTAGGATCAAATGTTTTTAAATCATCATACGTCCAGGAAAAAACATCTTTAAATTCTTTAAACAATTTTATAAAGGCAGATCACTCTTGCTCGGAGAATCCCGTTCCCAGATTAATATTTTGAGGGTTGTCCTTAGTCTCTAAGTTGACTGTCTCATAAATAAAAGAAGAATGGTTAGTTTTACAATTAACTAACCCTCTAAATTTATCATGCAAGTTATAAAAATTTTCTAGTCTTACAATGGATCTAGAAATAGAGTTTACAAGATCAAACGTCGATTCAGGAGATCTAGAATATGATATTACTATGAAGTTGTAGAGGTTTTCATTGTGAGTGCCTTCATCAATGATTGTGCCTTGGAAGGTGTCCTCCATATGCAAGAAGTTGATGATCTGCTGATCATTGTCGAATAACCTCCAATTGGTGATGTTATCCAGGATCGACGGCCTGAACAAAAGTTCAATCAAAAACGCATTAGGAGAGAAAGACTTTCTACAGGAAAAATTTTAGAAGCGACATTAGCCAATAAATCAGCCTCCGAATTACTTAGCCTAGGAATGGAATTTATGTTAAATGCTAAAAATTTTTGTATCAAACTCCATACCTCAGTTTGATAACTTTTCAGATGTGGTGACAAGCAATGTATGTAGTTTCTTACCTGCCTAACCACGATTTATGAATCACCGAACACCGTTAAATTTCTTACTTCCATATCCAAATCTTTCTTAATCCCTTGTAGAAGTGTTTCATAATCGGCGGTGTTATTATTGCACTAGAATTCTAATCGGTAGGCAATGAAAGTATTATTACCTGCGGGATCGATGAGTACACATCATGTGCCTGCTCCTTCTTTGGATTTGGATCCGTCGAAGTACAATGACCATATCTGTTTGGCACATTTGGCAAAGATGATGACTGAGTACAGGTCATAATTTTTGATTGTTTCCTAGGATCAGTGATGGGGGAAATTTCGGTCATGAAGTTACCAAAGAAGGTATTCATTCCCTGCATTTCAAATGAATTAGTAGATGTGGTAAAAGGTTCATTTGCATCATTCAGATCTGTTATGGTGTGCTTGAGATAGAGTTCACAGTTTATCCTAATTCTATTTGCCTGTCCATTTTCTGACAGCCACAAATGAGACCAATCTGTGGCAAAGTAACCATGCAGCTGCTCAGATCAGTCCCTACTTAAAAACAAACCGTAGAATTCGGGGATGTCAACAAAAATAATACCAATAATTTGGTGAACCTTAGGATTAGAAGATAGCCTAACTAGAACATTCTTAAGTTCACTGATTACCTTAACATTCATTCGATCAAGCTGAATGATTTTGAGACTAGAAGGTTGAACTTCTACATTAATTTTTTGACAAACAGATAGTGGCATCAAATTTGATGATGCACCGGAATCAACCATGCAATTATGTACATTTCTATTGAAAATTTCAAAAGTTAATAAGAAAGGTGGGACATTTTTATGAGCGTTAACAACAGGGTTCTATTGATTTTTTGCCGTTGTCCCTGAAACAATTTTATCTACATTTGATACAATTTTTTTCAGTTAAATCCCTTTTATCTAGAGGTTCAGATGTTGTTTTAGTAGGGATCTTTTTGGATGTTTTATAACTAATTTCTATAGTTTTCTTGCTGCTAGGATCGCTATTCTTACTGTTTTCTGTGATACTTTGCATCATTTTCTGCAAAATCAGAGGAAATTTCAAAATCTTGAAAACAGAAATATTAGCCCTTAGTTTCTTTAGATCTTCAATTAAGTCATATTCTAAAACTGGGGCTGCTAAACCTTGTTTTATTTCATCTTGTTTTGACTGTTTCGAAAGAACATTATTACTCACCTCAGAAGGAGATTTGTTCTGTGTTTTGCTTCTTGTGTTGTAAGGATGGTCAATTTCAAAATTTGCTTGGAAAATACTGTCAGAGAAGTGTCCGAAGATATTAGGGGATGATTCCTCTTCTTCAACTACTTCTTCCTCAGTTACATCTCCAGAATTTTCAGGAGGGGCAGAGGTAGAATTTTCATGTGCTTCTAGAATGGTTTGCAAAATGTATTGCAATCTTTTGAAATTAAGACCTTCAGTGGTTTGGTTTGGCTGGTTGGGGGGAAAAGGCTTTCTGAAAGGAGGTTTAAAACTTCCTTTGCTTGAGGATGCCTCTTCATCCAATCTCTTCAAGTCTACAAATTGATTTGATAATTTTTGGAAAGCCTTTTGCAAGCTTTCTAAGTCTAAAGTTTTTGGTTGACTTTTAGCTTGTGGAGGCCTAGTAAGGATTTCTGTTTTCTTTTTAGAGGATGAAGTTGTTTCAGCTTCACTATTGAGATTGTATTTTAAGCTTAATATATCCTTTTCAATTTGGCATGCCTCCTCAAAGGCTTCCAACAGTGTGTTCTTTTTATACCTTTTGACCCAAATTTCTATGTTATTGTGTAAGGCCTTAGTGTAATATGTGACAATTAGACTTTCAGTGGGCATTGAATCTGGGGGAATTTTATTCTTTAATGTAAGAAATCTCTGGTTAAAATATTTTAATTTTTCCTTAGGATTCATTTTTAGACTGGAGAGCTCCATAACCAAAACCTCAGGAGATTTATCATCTCCAAATTTGTCTAAGAAGCAGGTTTCAAATTTGTCCCAAGAGATAATGATTTGAGGTTATTGGGTGAAATACCATGTGGAGGCATTGCCCTCAAATTTATAAGGAAAGAGTCTGCATACTACATCTTCATGCTCTACACTTTGGAGTCTAATGGCCAACGTAAAATTCTTTATGTGATCTTCAACAGATTGTTTAGAATCTGGATCAAACTTAGGTAACCATTTCTTCGGGTGTTTTGGTAATGGGTGTTGGGGTTCAGGTACAACCATGACATCTTGATCAATCTAGGGTCTGGTGGGATTATTTTGGTTTTCCATGAGTGTTGGTGGTGTCTAAGGCTGAGATGACTCAGACAAGGAACTTCCTTTGTCAGATGATTATCCTCCTAAAGAGGATGGAGATGAACCAAGTGGGGAAGGTGTAATATCAGATCCCCCAACTCTAAGAATAGGTGTCTCGGTGGGATTAGTAGTGTGTTCACCTAACGGGTTTTGGAGCAGACTAGTTCCTTCAAGTTGTTCTTGGATATCTAAGAAGTCAAGGGGTTGATTTAGTGGCCTACCAGGTTTCTTGATACGGGCTAAAGCACTATGTGTCCTTATGAGTGACTGATGAACAATTTCTTGTACATCGATCCTGAAGGGGATTTGGTGTCACTGGCTCAACAGGAATCTCAGGATTTTGGTTCGAGGTAGTTGATGTTTCAAAAGTAGCGTTGTTTTCTGAGTGACTACGTGTTACTACAGGGGAGCGAGTGTGTGGGGGAGGAGTCTTGTGACCTCCATGTGCCATCAATTGAATTCAGGCTCTCCTTCTAGTGCCATTTGTTGATGGGAGAAATTGACAGGCCGTCAACTGGAAGGACAGGTTCGGTCTGGGGTTGTCTAAATAACCTAATCCGTTTGGTGTTGTTAGCACTGAAATTCACACTTTGGCTGCTAAAGTGTAAGATCAACACCCATTATAATATAAAAGATAATTTTGGTTTTGAATAGGTGGATCAAGAAGATGGAGAAAGAAAGGGAGAGGGTTGCAAATTGCAGATCAGTAGGCTACACCAATGGGCAATGGAGTCACAAACATTATACTCATCGAAGGAACTAACACTGCTCAACATAAAACAATATTATATGGTGATAGGAGGAATAATGAAGAAGTAAAACATAAGATAGAATGTTCACTAAAAAATGATCCTCTCAATTTAATGAATCAACAAATACTTGAATATAAACAATGACTGATGGGAAAAATACATCGGAATCTCTGCTACTTAAGGATCCATAAATCATTGGCATCCTTTGATCCTCAAACATGCAATATATTCAAATAAGAAGATATATAAACAAAATAATAACAATATGAAATCACAGCTCTCATAAGTCTCCAATAGCAGTAATGCTTACAATCATAAAATGCCCACAGGATTACAAATGAACACACACAAAGAAATTGCCTACTCCTATTCTCTCTAGACTCTCTTGGCTCATGAATCCCCTTGATAGATGTCAACCTCCCAACAAGGCGAATATCAAAACCGTGACCGCTACAGGAAATTCGCTAGTTCCACTGTAAAATAGTTATGCAGATTCGGTAGCGCCACTTCTACGTCTAATATATCTCAAACCATAACACATTTTGAAAAAATGAGAGAGGTTTTTGTTATTTGGTATGTAATCAACAAAAAAATCCTCTTGTTTTCAAAAATACCTTCTCAATTTTTCATAATCCAAGTTTTAAGTTAGTCGCTCAAAACTGACAAAAGTGTCCAAAAATAACTCTGCACAATTTGGTCTCTACCAAAATTTCGGTAGCGCTCGCCTGTGTGTCTAGGTGAAATTGGGTAGTGCCATCATAATTCGCAGCTACATCACTTCAAAGTTGATAGATTTGGTAGCATCCGACATGAAAACAGATTTGGTAACAACCTATGGAATTCATAGTGCCATCATTACACTGCTTAACAGATTCAGTAACATTTTAGGTAGTAAAATGGCAGACCATGCTATATAGAAAATTCTGCAGTGCCATGGTGCTACAGAATATATATGCTTTTCCATATGATGAGACTAATCAAGAAATTTGAGCTGATAGATGAAAGCCTCTGTTTAGCCTATTAGAGGTTATTTAGTTGCTTATGGAGAGGCATGCCTCTTTTAGTTGCAAATTCTTGTGCTAACAGGTGTAACTTGTCCTGACAGGTTTAATGGCTCTATTGGCCAATCTAAGGTCCTAAAATAAAGAAAATAAATTAATTAAATGTTAAAACTATAATATGTATATACTCTAATATAATTATTTATAAATGTATTTAAGAAAAAAAAGAAAATATAAACATATCACTTATGAACAAAATTTACAGGTTACAAGTTTTATTGAAAAGATTGCAAAATCAATGTAAAGATAATTGTTTTCAGAAGCAGATAAAGAAAGAACATTTTTGTATTTTCTGTTTTCTACTTATGAATATAATAAAACTTACATTAACTGAGATATGAAACAAAGATGTGCAGATGGTCAAAGACAATCTAAAACTTTCTTGTTTCACTAATACATAAAATGACAGAAATCAAATAGAAATAAAACTAACCTAAGTTTTACACCCTGACTATGTCTTCTGCATAATCCAATATTCTAGCTTCTCTGCTTGTAAGAAAAATCTATGGTAGGCTCATGATGACACATCTAGAACAAACTCCAAAATGTTTGTTGGCAACCAAGATATGAGAACAAAATAATAAACAAGTAT
Organism: Picea glauca; assembly: GCA_000966675.3. Taxonomy (NCBI): domain Eukaryota; kingdom Viridiplantae; phylum Streptophyta; class Pinopsida; order Pinales; family Pinaceae; genus Picea; species Picea glauca. The sequence goes on along the minus strand of JZKD02S0086894.1, from coordinate 38,272 downwards.
TCACAATGATCATATAATTTTGAACAATCATAGAAATATAAATCTTAATGTAAAATGTTCAGAGTATTAATCAACTAACATCAGATAAAAACCATGATCTGTCAATTGATGTGATGATCACGACGATAACTAATTGAAACAACAATTAAAGACAACTTTTAAAATATCAATTAAGATGTCATATCACATGTCATATAGACTAAAGCTACACAACACATTTTCACTCCAAGATAAGAGAGACAGAACATCAATGAGACAACATACACATAGGTCTAAAGCCGAATTGTAATAAGCTGTTCCATAAAGTTCCGAAAATCATTTGCCCATAAAACTGTTCTAGGTAAAGATGATTTCCTTTACAAAATGCAGAGTATTTAAAATGTTTTGAAATCCTATTCTCCTAATCCCAGGATAGGATGAGATCTCATAAGATCAATAATATTACAAAAATATATGGCTTCCAGCCACTCATAACTGAATTGTTTTTTCTTCAAAAATTATTAAAAGTTTTTACAAGGAAAACAAAAGAAATACTAATCATTCAAGAGCAAAGTCGAACATGTCTTCGTAGAAGATCAACATCTAAATCTACTATTCCCTGAAAACAAAAACAAGAATAAGTTAGATAAGTGATTAACAACTAATTTTTACTTTTTATTTAAAAATGACTTGGCTACAGAATCGATAGATTCTGTAGCCAAGTCGTTAACTTTAGAAAATGAAATCTAATTTCAAACCAAACCGATTTTTAAAAGATAACATGAATGTAACAAGAGGGAAAAATTGTTTTACCATTTCAACCAACGACTAAAAATGGATCAGGATAGCTCGGAATTGATTATGGCTTTAACAATGTCTACGTTTTTTATTACTATGTTACCTGTCTTCTTAAGGCATTTAGCTTGTCTCTCAACATTTTCTCTGAGGTCGAGGCTTTTCGTTCTGAGTAATTCACTTTGCGCTTTGAGCATTTTAATCCGAGCTTGGAGGATGGGAATATCTGTGTAGTATCTTTCAATCCAGTGTAGACAAACCTCACAGTGTACAGGAGGGACGATCTATTGATGAAGTGAATAGTCAAGCTTGACTTTGTCGGTATTACCTGTTAGATGCCCTTGACCAAGCTTAATACCTTTTAATGAAGGCATCCCAGCCCCGACCTTTTAAATATTCGACCGCATCATCGTGAGAGAGAAATGCTTGAGAACCATTCGGCTCTACGTGGACAACAGGGGCAATTAAAAATATAACTGGACTGTAACAGGGGCAACTCAAGATAGCTCTGGGTTTAGATGGCATGAGCAAAAGGAACAAATATGAGCAGATAAAATGGAAATAAACAAAGCAAAATCTCTGTGCAATCATAGTATAACCACCGAGGGTTTGGTCATGATGCTCGACCATACCTGGTAATGAAAACCTCGTGTACAGAGCATGAAAAACCTTCAACCCATAATGAAAAGCTTATTAATTTACTCTACCAGTGAAATGGATTAAGTACAAGGTACAATATTTGTGCATTAATTCTCATGACTAGCACGACCATAGTTTTTGCAAAAGGTTTAACTATATTAACACAAAAATGTTCATAATTCAAATGCAAACCAACTAAGTATATATAAATCATAAAAACATTCAAAAGGTAAGTCATTCAAGTGTTAGATTAAAAATGGATATAAGCACAATGACCCTTTAAAAAGAATGTTTTGTATAGGAATATAATATGAATCTAAGTTTTCATGTTTGATTCATGCTTTCAGTCATGAATCAAACATGAAAACAACACGAAAACACAAACTTTAAAGAATTAATGAAAATCTTTTAGAATCCAGTAGTCATTTCAAAATGATAATATTTACAAGATGAGGTGAAGGGAGCTACAAAAAGTGTAGTTTGTTGTTCAAATAACGAAATCGTGTAGGGCTGCCAAGACAGTCCTGGATGGAACCTCCATCGTCATATGGAATATGGTCAGTTTACTTTTCTCTTTGGGACTGTCGACCCTCCTCGTTTGCGTGATTTCTTGGATATTGAATTGCCTTCAAATGAGGCTATCCTTGAAGCCATGACTACAGTTTGTATACTGTAGGAAGAATTACACTGTGTTTTGTGTTTTCTTCCCTTTTGGGAGACTTTACAGGTTGACTATTGAAGTGACTCTTGGTCAGAGCCTAGCAACGGGTTCTACCTGAACTACTGCCATGCATGAGCCGTAAGATTGTGCAGTGCATTGTACCATATTGTACAGTCTAGGTTTGATGTTTTCATGTTTTTGTATTTAATAACACCTCTTATTTTGTGATTTTTTTTATCTATATTAGATTTATTAACTTTTGGATGAGTGTTATAGGCCTTATATGCAGGATCTTGGAGACATTTTTTTCCTTGACATTTGTTCATCGTATCGATCCATTTTGACATGTATTGACCTTAAAACTGGCATATAGGTTAGGTGATCTTAAGTTTCCCTACTTGCATTGTTGCATTATCCGTTTCCTGGTTCATTTTGCCTTAGGATAGACCCCATTGAATTGTGACACTAACCTTCCTTACTAATAAGTGTGTCATACTTTATGTGATAGAGCCTTCCTTCCATGGGAATCCTAGTTAGAGCCTTGTTTTCCATTTGGTTCCCATGCTGAAGTATTCCATAGGATTAGGAATCCTTTTAGTCCCACCATGACTGTGTGTTGAAGCCTCTTTCTTCTTCATCTTTTTCTGGCCTATACCCAAGGGACTCCCTAAGAGCATGGTTTGTTGTCTTTCAAGCTCGCTTAAACTTTGAAAGCGACATCTAATGAGAATTTATTTATCCTTTTTGACCTCGTTCATATTACTTAAGAAAAGGATCCCCCTTGGAGTCTTCTTTAAACGATTTTTAGACTCTCTAAAATTGAAAACACTGTCGAGTGATCTTGTTTCTCTTCACGCTCGTCAAACTAAAATTTGAAGGCACATCTGTCTAGTGATAGTTTACCCCTTTTTTGGGTTGGATGGTTATTTTTACAAAAAAGGTATGCCCTAGGAGATACGATTCACTAGGAGAGTATTCTTAGGTATAAGTTTAACCCTTTTTCGGGACTGAGGGACCAAATTTGTGAAAAAGGGCCATTCTCCTTGATTTTGGTTTATCTATTTTCTAGGCCTTGGAGATTATTTATGAAAAATAAAACCCCTTGGAGTCTTATTAATCCCTTTTCAGACTCCCTAAACAAGAAAACATCGCTGAGTGATATTTTTTCTTTCACACTCGTTAATTGGTTGAGAAGGAATATCTATTTGTCATTAAGTCTAACCCTTTTTCTAGCCTATAGATTACCCAGGAAAAAGGTATGCCTCGTGAGACATGTATCACTGGGAGAGTTCTTCTAAGTTATGTTTTATATTTTTTTGGGCTCAAGAGACTAAACTATGAAAAAGGCGGTGAGTGCATAGTTAAGATCTTTTTAGACTCCTTAAAATTGAAAATATAACTGAGTGATCTTGTCTTTGTCACACTCATTAAAATGGTTTTGAAGAGACGTCCTTTTGGTATAAGTTTAATCCTTTTTCAGACCGACTGGACTAAGTATGAAAATTGAATACTCTGGCCCTAGTGACCAGAAGAGTTCTCCTTGGTATGATTTTATTATTTTTTTGGCCCTAGAGACTAACCTTACAAAAAGATCACTCTGGATTATTCTTTTAGTGTTTTTTAGACTCTCTAAAAGTGAAAAACCATCGATCTTACCTTCTTTGGTCTCGTAAAACTTCACATGGAAGGAGTCTTGTTGTGTCATGTTGTAATTGCATCACATGTCTCATCCTTGCGTCTTTTTCCCAATGCTAGCTTCATGTTGCTATTACTAAACCTTTAGAGAATTCCTTAGGTGCAAGCCTTGTAGCTTTTTTCTCCATTGCGATCTAACACCTTGACCTTTGGAGGAATTTTACCAAGTGTCCTTATCCTACACATGTTTCCTTTGATTGAGCATCAGTATGTTCCATGCACTTGGAACTAGTTTTCTTGCTCGTGACACCTGTTCCTCCTTTGTAACATAGCATTCTTTTATTATTTTTCAAGCTCGTTAAAAATTTGAAAAAGACAAAAAAATAAAATATTCCAAAAAGAGGGGATGGGATATACATTCTCTTTTATCGACAACAAGATAGTATCCCTTGGACAAAGAATGTTCTTCTGTCTGTTATGTAAGCATTGGGAATCTAGTATGGCCTTAAGAAGTTGTTCTCGTTACATAGAGTTGTGTCCTCCTATGTTTGGTTACTCTTCCAAACATATGGAGAGTTTGTGTTGCCTCCTATATCACAAACTTATGTCAATAATATGCTGCCTGAGTCTCATCATTTTATCATGCTTTTGTCCAAGGGAATTTTTCCAACCTGAGTCAACCATTCTGTAGTTGGTCTCTTGACTTTCATGAGTTAGCTATCCCAAGAATCCAATCAAGTTCAGATTTGGAATCAACGAAGTTAGATACCTATTTTTCAAGTTATTCCAGTCTTTCCATGATGGTTTATCGAAGACCTTAGGGTAGTGATTCCTACACTCCTACATGAGTTTTGACGACCTTGAAGATATTGCATGAGTTATGAAGATACTATCTCCAACTACAGGCATTGATGCTTTCTGAAGATGCACATCACATTGTATTTGTATCTCTTCATATGATTTTAAGATGTAGCTCCGCTGTGAATTATTCATGACTATGATCTATATAGACATTCTTATTTGTTTCGTAGTCATGGATCTGCAGTGTACTGGATTGGAAGCCATGCTTATTTTATCTCAAGCATGGGTATGTTCGTCTCAGAGAGATTATCATTATTTTTCATATGACATGCTTACGAATACTTGTCCTAGGCTCACTCGACTTCATGCCTTCCCACTATGTAAATATGTTATAATGTATTTTGACCATCAATTTCTCCTCTGATCTCACACATTAGGGGGCATCTGTTATAGTCCAAACATTCCATTATCCTCAAGGAAATGGTATGGTTGAATCAACCAATAAGACTTTGATCCAGGTCCTTAAAAGGATAGTTTTTGAAAATCAAAGAAATTGGCAAAAAAAACTAGTGGATGCTCTTTGGGCAAGCAAAGATACCCCAAATTAAAGTACTAAAGAGTCACCTTATACATTGGTATATGGAAAGGAATATAGAATGCTTATACATTTAGAATTGAACAGATTAGCCATGGTAACAGGAACATAAGACATTGAAGTAGATTCTCCTCTACAATCTCAATACAATCGACTAATACAATTAGAAGAGAAAAGAACACAATATTTTACAGATATAAGGAGGAAACAAGAAGTGGTTAAGAAACATTTTGATCAAATAACTACCTTTAAATATTTTCAAAAATACCAACTGGTACTACTCTGGAACAAAGCAAAATAAAAACCATCATTTCACACTAAATTTGAATCTCTGTGGATAGGACCATATCATATTGAAAATAATTTGGGTTTCAACTCTTATCTATTGAAAAATATTGATGGAACAATACAAGTGTTGTAGGAAAATTACCCTGCGGATAGGTAAATATCCTCTTGGATTCTAGACCCCTACTACCAAGACAAAAAGATGCTAACATTGGACACTAACATCCCTTTGAKATYTKCYTAAMTAYTCTGAAAGARAAAGARAAGGAAGAAAATGYGATGCACCTTATTCCRGTGTTTATCCTCCCTGCTCCAATTTGAGCTTSATCTCCRAAMTCATTCGCACAACTTGATACCTGCAAACCACATACAACAAAGAGATACAAGGAAACTCCTACTCTAGCATACTAGATTAAACAAATTCATCTATAGTAGGMAAGCATATGTAAAGATACATAAACTARAAGGAAATAGGCCAATCATWTATTAATATGAGAAMTCAAGAAGRTTACTTACAACCATGGATGATGCTGCAAGAGTTATCCAAGATCYCCTCGTCTAGCACTTTCACGATACTCCCAAGATCATAGGTTTGATATCSAAAGCTTCCTGCCAARATCATAAGTTTGATACCTCTAATCTGCCTCCTATCCTCTTCTCCATGGAAAACCCCTCATTATATAGGATTTAGAGGCTTAACCACCATGGAGAGGATTACTCATCAGATCCACTAAAATGGGATCTCTAAGATATTTAGGGAGAAAATATCTCTTAAGGATTTTATGGAGGAAATATCTCTCAAGGCTTTTATGGAGGAAATATTTCAACCATCCATGAGATCCTCAACCTCCCCTAAAAAATAGGAAACCAAATGTGAGGTGGATTCTCACACCAAATTAATTTCCTTTTCATGAATATTAATAATAATTCATGTGCACATAGTATTTTGACCTTCATATAATATATTTCTCCTCCACATTGACTAGGGATTGTGACATATGTTATTTCATGGTGTCGAGGTGCATGCGACACTTAGAAAGGTTCATATGACACTTTTACGACACTTGTGACACTTAAGGCGAGGTACCTAGGTGTGGAAATTTGATGTGTAACAATATGCCCCCTAAAGTGTGAGTTCAGAAGAGAAACTGATGGCCGAAACACTTTACAATTATTCAATGAAAGGGCATGGAGTTGGAGAACCTGGAAGAAGATGCAAAAACCATCAAACAATATTAACATATGTTCAATTTACGAGGTAGACATACCTATGCTTGGAATACGAGGTGACTCAAAGCAAGACTGCCGACCAATACACTACGGATCCATGAAAAATATTGACTAAGGATACGACCACCAAAGATACAATGTGGATCCATACCTCCATGACATGAACTGATCATAGCCACGAGAAATACATAGTGGAGCTACGAGATGATAAAACATAGACACAGACCAATACAATGTGAATCTATGTGACAATATATATATTAGCATGCTAAAAATGATCTCCTTCGCAGCCTAGGAAAAACAGATAAAAAAGTGAACGCTCAACCTAGGGTCTTCGTCCCAATCTCGATGTGGTGCGAATATAGCCATGAGAATAGATGATTTGATGTCGAACATGGTAGAAACCACTTTATTACCAGTCATTGAGGTAAACCATTAAAAAGTGTGAGGGAAATCACTAGTGATGTCAATGACTCCCAAGGTACCCTAGTACAATCCAGCGAATGTGAATACATGACCTGAAGTTGAACATTCTTGGAATCATCCGATCAGAGGTTAATGATGTAAACATATTGTTAGAGGTGAGGAGGCCTGTCATTGAGGCATGCAAGTCCCAAGGTACTAACTAGTTTCTAAGTCTAATTCCCAGATGATGTGTTGAAGTTGACAGGAAAAGACTTGTCGAAGGGGGGCCTTGATGTATCCACCATCATCAGCATGAAACTGACACAGGAAAGTGATGTAAGATGGTGAATCAAATGAGTATGGAATGACATAGGAAATGGAAACTGGCAATACTACAGATGGATGGTTTAAAGTGAAACTTCCCTTGAACATGATGAGGCATGACAATTGACTTGGCAACATTGACTCGATGAGTACCAAAAATGTAATGTGACAAAAATAAGAGAACTCTTCAACTAGATGAAAAAGTACGATGACACATGGAATTGGTATGACTCAGAGACAAGCAAACTACCAAACTGTAAGATGAGACACAAACAAGTGCCATGTTCAAGGGTGACAAAAGCTTCCATAAAGGATTCGCAAAAACTTGACCCACTTCCTTCAATTTTTTCCCCATCCAGATAGATGAGTACCTCTTTTCAATTTAACGAGCTTGAGGAGGATAACATATGCTCGATATAACTCACCTTCGGTAAGTTCCTCTTCCTTTGTCTAATGAACTAGAAGAAGTAAGGGTTTGTTCCCATATGGGCCCTTCAATGTGTAGTTTAGCGAGTCTAGAGAAGGAAAACTTGGTGGTTTTTCATGTTTAGAGAGTCTAAAAAGAAATTAAAGGTGACTCCATGGTTGTCCTTTTTCATAATTTCAGTCTTGCGAGGCTAAAAAAGCGATAAACTACCACTCGAAATATTCCCTTTCAAACATTTTAACGAGTGTGAAAGGAAGCAAGATCACTCGATAATATTTTCATGTTTAGAGAGTTTGAAAAGAGCATAAAGGAGACTCCAGTGGGTTCCTTTTTCGTATAACCTTTACGAGTCCAAAAAACTGATAAAGTATACTCAGTTATATTCTCATGTATTTACAAGCACGAGAAAGAACAAAGATTAAGCTCGGTATTGGTTTCATTTTTACACAATCTTGAAACAAAATTAAACTTATGCTTGCAAATTCCCAACGTAATTTCCAAAGGTAGGGATACTCGTGGATGGTTGGTACTCTGCCCCCAAATTGAAAAGGTAGCGACATAACTCCAAAAATCCCCCTGCAAACAGGTGAATATCCTCGTGTATTCTAGACCCCTATACCAAGATAGAAAACATACAAATGGACACTAACATCCCTGTGAATTCAATTACCTAATAAAAAAGAGAAAGATAAGGAAGAAAATGCGATGCACTTTATTCCGTAGTTTGTCCTTGCTGCCTCCAATCTGAGCTTGATCTCCAAACTCTTCAGCACCACTCGATACCTATAATGCAATGGACAACAAAAGAAAAAAAAATCCTACTCTACTCTACAAGATTAGACTAATCAAATTCATTTATAAATATCGATAATTATATGCAACAACACACAATCTTGAAGGGAATAAGCCAAGTAATATTAATGAGAAATTTCAAGAGATAGTTACAATCTGTAGATGAAGTTGCAGTATCCTCTCCAAGTCCTCCTTGTCCAACCCTTGCATGATGCTCCTAAGATCATAGGTTTGATATCCAAAAGCTTCCTCCCAATATCATAAGTTTGATACCTCTAATATTCTTCCTCTCTCTTATCCATGGAAAAGCCCTCATTATATAGGATTTGGAGGATTAACCACCATGGAGAGGATCACTCATCAGATCCACTAAAATGGGATCTCCAAGATATTTAGGGAGAAAATATCTCTTAAAGATTTTAGGGAGGAAATATCTCTCAAGGATTTTAAGGAGGAAATATTTCAACCATCCATGAGATCCTCAACCTCCACTTAAAAATAGGAAACCAAATGTGAGGTGGATTCTCACACTAAATTAATTTCCTTTTCATGAATATTAATAATAATTCATGTGCACATAGTATTTTTAACTTCATATAATATATTTCTCCTCCACATTGACTAGGGATTGTGACATATGTTATTTCATGGTGTCGAGGTGTATGCAACACTTAGCAAGGTGCATATGACACATTTACGACACTTGCGACACTTAGGGTGAGGTACCTAGGTGTGGAAATTTGATGTGTAATGGTATGCCCCCTAAAGTGTGAGGTCAGAAGAGAAACGGATGGTCGAAACACTTTACAATTGTTCAATACAAGGGCGCATAGTTGGAGAACCTAGAAGAAGCTGCAAACAACCATCAAAAAGTATTAAGATATGTTCCATTTCCGAGGTAGACAAACCTATTCTTGGAATACAAGATGACTCAAAGCACATCCACCGACTAATACACTGCAGATCCATGAAAAATATTGACTAAAGATATGGCCACAAAAGATACAATGTGGATCCATACCTCCATGACATGAACTGATCGTAGCCACAAGAAATACACAATGGAGCTATGAGATGATAAAAAATATCCATGGACCAATAAAATGTGGATCTATGTAACAGTTTATTTATCATCATGCTCAAATGATCTCCTTCGCAGCTTGGGAAAAGCGTATAACAGAGTGAATGATCAACCCAGGGTCTTCGTCCCAATCCCAATGTGGTACAAATCTAGTCATCTGAATAGATGTTTTGATGTCAAACATGGTAAAAACCACTTGATATCGGTCATTGATGTATATTGTTAACAAGTGCGAGGGAAATCACCAATGTTGTTAATGAATCCAAAGGTACCCTAGTACATTCCGTCGAATGTGAATAAATGATCTGAAGTCGAACATTTGTGGAATCATCCGATTAGAGGTCAATGATGTAAACCTACTATCGAAGGTGAGGATGCCTGCCATTGAGGCATGGAAGTCCTAAGGTACTAACTGGTTTCTAAGTCTAATTCTCGGATGATGTGTTGAAGTTGACAGGAAAAGACTCGTCAAAGGAGGCCCTTGATGTATCCCCCATCATCGACATGAAACTGACACAGGAAAGTGATGTAATATGGTGAATCAAATGAGTATGGAATGACACATAAAATGGAAACTGGAAGTACTGCAGATGGATGGTTTAAAGTGAAAGTTCCCTTGAACATGATGAGGCACGACAACTGACTTGGAAAAATTGACTTAATGAGTACCAAGAATGTAATGTGACGACAATAAGAGAACTCTTTGACTGGATGAAAAAGTATGGCAACACATGGAATTGGTATGACTCATAGACAAGCAGATTACCCAACTGTAAGATGAGACACAAACAGGTGTCGTGTTCAAGGGTGACAAAAGTTTCCATAAAGGATTCTCAAAAACTTGACCCACTTCCTTCAATTTCCCCCCCATCTAGATAGATGAGTACCTCTCTTTAATTTAATGATCTCGAGGATGATAACATATGCTTAATATAACTCACCTTCGATAAGTTCCTCTTCTTTTGTTTAACAAACTAGAAGAAGCAAGGGTTTGTTCCCATACGGTCCCTTCAATGTGTAGTTTAGCAAGTCCAGAGAAGGAAAAGTTGGTGGTTTTTCATGTTTAGAGAGTCTAAAAAGAACTTAAAGGTGACTCCATGGTTGTCCTTTTTCGTAATTTAAGTCTCACGAGGCCGAAAAAGAGATAAACTACCACTCGAAAAACACCCTTTCAAACCTTTTAATGGGTGTGAAAGGAAGCAATATCACTTGACAATCTTTTCATGTTTAGAGATTCTGAAAAGAGATTAAAGGAGACTCATGGGGGTTCCTTTTTCATATAACCTTTACTAGTCCGAAAAAGTGATAAATGTATACTCAGTTACATTCTCATGTATTTACGAGCATGATAAAGAACAAAGTCTAAGCTCAGTATTGGTTTCATTTTTACACAAGCTTGAAACAAAATTAAACTTATGCTTGTAAATTCCCAATGTAATTTCCAAAGGGAGGGGTACCCATGGATGGTTGGTACTCTGCCCCCAACTTGAAAATCTAGTGGCATAACTCTAGAATGATAATCAAAGGCTGGAGACATGCACCCCCAAGCTTCATTTCATTCGTCGACTTTAAGGTTGTCACCAATTTTTGTATCAGATGGAGAAAAAGGATAAGGGCGGATGAAAGGAAGTTTCAGATACGAGACCTAATGAAAGACTTGAATCAACATATACGAGATCTAGCTAAAGACTTGACTCAATATCTACGAGATCTAGAGAAAGACTTGACTTGTTAGGAGAGGTAACTTTTTCATTTTTTAACGAGCTTGACACATGAAAATAACTATGCTCAAGACCTTTATTTCATTTTTTAACAAGATTTCCACAGAGAAGAAAAACTATGCTCATGACCTCTGTTTCATTTTTTAATGAGCTTTCCACAGAGAAGAAAAAACTATGCTTGTAGCTTTTGTTTCATTTTTTAACGAGCTTGCCATAAAGAAAAAAATTATGCTCGTGGCTTCTTCTTGATCATGGATTCTAAGAAGAAAATTCTCTGGACGGAATACATGTCAAGGGACAAACATTAATCATGGATTCCAGGAGATATTCGCTAGATGGAAGAAAAACACTCTGGAAGGAAAACATGTCGACGACCCCGATAAGGGTAGGGAGATATAGCTCTAATAGCCCTATCAAAGAGATGACCATGTCAACTACCGGATCTAAGTCGGGAGAAGGGATATATTCCCTCTAGTGTGGGGTTGAATGCATGGAGGTGGGGTTGAATGCATGGGGCAGGTCGTTACATAATTGACCTGCGTTGGGGTAGACATCGTTGGCATGTATGGACCATTCAGGGAAGGTGGATGGTTCATCATCAGATGAGGTTCAATGAATGAAAGTTGGTCAATCTTTACTATGTTTCCATTGTGAGGGAAACACATCAATCGAAAGAGAGTGGACACAAAATCTCTCATAATGTAGACATGTCTTGCCCAAGGAGTAGGTTAAAGTCCAAGGGGTCATAAACTACCATCACATCGACGTAGACCATTTTTCCTCCCAAAGTAACCAGAAATTGAGGAAGGATCCCTAGAGGTTGACTAACTCTTCTGTTAAAGGTCAACAAATTTTGAGTCACGGGCACAAGCTACAGGGAACCAAAATATTTCCAAGCTTTTGCAGATAATATGATAATAGAAGAACCTTCATCTATTATAGTGTTAGGAATATTCCTATCACAAACTTGCACGGTGATTTGGAAAGGCACGTAAGAGGGAAGACTAGGTTCTGTCAGATGAGTCCAATTGATAGAAATCATTTGATTGCTTGAAGGGGGTGCCATCGGGACGGGCATAGTGCCCCCTTGTTTGGGTGAATCAATATTAACGAGGTAGACCTGAGTGACATCCTCACTCTTTGAATGAGGAGTGGGATTGACGGATGATGGAACCGGATTGACCACTTTGGTTGCACTCTTCAAAGGAGGAGTAGGATCGACCGACGACAGAACCATATCGACCACTTTAGCACTCTTTAGAGGAGGAGTGGGATCGACCGATGATGGAACTGGATCGACCACTTTGGAACTCTTCAAGGGAGGAGTGGGATCGATCGGTGACAGAACTAGATCAACCACTTTGGTTTGTGGTTCAACCAAGGATGAAACCAGATTGAACACCTGATCAACCGAACTAACCGGGGATGGAACCAAATTGACCAATCCATCAACTTGTAGATTTTAACCTTGTACAATATTTACTGCAAACAGATATTCAGTAAAAGAATAGAAAATATACAATGGCAAATACAAACATTAAATAAATATGTTTCCCCTGGAAACCCAAACCTGGAAAACCAGCATATTCTATATATTCATTCATTATGTTACATTGTTTACAATACAATATACATATAGGATCCAATGATATCAAAAACCCTAACCCAATGACCTGGATTAGTCCACAACCCTAATTCCTTAACCGAAAATAGAAAACCATCGGCAAAGAAACCATGTGTCGAAAAACCATCTAAATATGTGACACATGTCTCGAGGAAAAAAAATCAGGGGGCCTAGTGGGCCCCCCTCTAACCTCCCTGTGTGCTCGGAAAAAATAATATAACACATACCCAACATTCTCCCACTTGTTGTTCATTTTCATACAGGGGGTTATAAGGGTACATAGTCAACAATCCAGGGCAACAATGCCCATGGATCCTCTACACCAAGAGAAATTCTCAGTGATCACAGATTTTGTTAATGAGTCTGCAACATTCTTCAAAGTGTCCACCTTCATCAGCAATACTTTCTTTTGTTCAATCATATCTCTCACAAAGTGATATTGAATATCAATATGCTTTGTATTTGAATGATAAGCTGGGTTCTTCGCCAAAAAATTGTACTCTGACTGTCACACTCTATCCTTATATCTTGTTGTGCCAAACCAATACCTGAACACAATATTTTTAACCATAATGCTTCCTTAATTTCATGAGTGGCTGCCATGTATTCAACTTATGTAGTTTAAAGTGCCACTACAGCCTGTCTTTTGGTCATCCAACTTATTTCTCCTCCAAATAGGTTAAACACATACCTGCTTGTAGATCTCCTACGATCCATCTCCAGCCCATTCTGCATCCATAAATTCATGTATATCCACCACTCTATCCAATCCCAGTCTTCCTTCATAGCACAATCCATAGCTAGCAGTGCCACACAAATACCTGAAAACCCTTTTTACTACTATCCAATGCTCCTTCCCTGGTTTTGACATATACCTACAAAAACTCCCACTGCATGTGAAATGTTCAGTCTAGTATATACCATTTCATACATCAAACTTCCAACTACACTTGCATATGGAACACGAGACATGTCCCCTCCTCTTCATGTGTCTTGGGACACTGATCCGCAGATAACTTTACACCAATAGGAATAGGAACCTTGACCGGTCTACATTCTTGCATATTAAACCTCTGCAATATTGTCTCGACATATTTTCTCTGATTTAACCAGAGATTCCTCCTTTTCCAATCTCTTTTAATTTCCATTCCCAAAATGAAATTTGAAGCACCGAGATCCTTCATTTCAAATTTAGAGTACAACTGAGTTTTCACATCCTGGATAATCTCCTTGTTGTTTCCTAACAACAACATGTCATCCACATACAAGACCAAATAAATCAAATGATCACCAATACACACACTGATCCTCTTTGCTTCTTTTGAAGCCATGTCCCAACATATAAGTATCAAATTTTTGATACCACATCCTTGGTGATTGTTTTAAACCATACAGTGACTTTTTCAGCTTGCATACCAATTCCTTCTTTCCCTTCACAACATGACCTTCTAGTTGCTTCATATAGATTTCTTGTTCTAGATCCCCATGTAGGAATGTTGTCTTCATATCCATTTGTTCTATTTCAAAATCAAATGCAGCAACAACATATAACATAAATCTTATGGAGGTTAACTTGGAAACAGGAGAAAAAATCTGACCAAAATCAATTCCCTCAACCTGGGCATAACCCTTTGCTACTAATTGAGCTTTGTTTTTCTCCACTTTTCCTTCTGCATTCTGCTTCCTTTTAAATACCCATTTGCTTCCAATGGGATTTCTTCCAGTCGGAAAATCCACTAGATCCCAAGCCTCATTCTTATCCAAAGATGCCATTTCTTCATCCATGGCCCTTTTCCAGAGATTTGCATCCTCTGAATCCACTGCCTCCCTGACAGTTCTAGGATCATCATCAGTAATAGACAAAGAAAAATTTGAATGGAAATCAGATGAAGTATATCTTTCCATTAGCCTTCTTTCTCGAACCGATCTCCTCAATACTTGAGTATGAGGATTTTCTTCTTCTGATTCCTGTTCTTCTGTAGAGTCTGACACATCATCTTTTAAATCAAACTCCATTTTCTATGGTTCTTCCTTACTTGGTAGAACTTCCTGTTTAACATCATCCTTCATTTCTCTAAATACCACATCTCGGCTATACACTTCCTTCTTAGTTTCTGGGTTCCAAAGCTTATAACCTTTGAGACCATATTTATATCCAATAAAGATACACTTTTTAGCCTTCTTATCTAGCTTACTCCTATTTTTCTTTGGAACATGAACATATGTATCATAGCCAAATACCTTGAGATGTGTGAGAGAAGGTTCCTTATCAGTCCATACTTCTTGTGGAGTCTTGTCATCCAACGCTGATGAGGGTGATCAGTTGACCAGGTAACATGTAGTACCAACTGTCTCTGCCCATAATTCTTGCCCTAACCCGACACCACTGAGCATGCATCTTGCTTTTTCCATCAATGTCCTGTTCATCCTTTTTGTAACTCCATTTTGCTAAGGCGTATATGGAGTAGTCTTCTGCCTTGCTATACCGCACTTCTTACAGAATTCTTCAAATTCATTCCCGCAGAAATCTCCGCCATTATCTGTCCTCAAAACCTTAATTCTTTTCTCTGTTTTATTCTCAACAAGATCCTTAAAATCTTTAAACCTGTCAAAGACTTCGGATTTATTCCTCAGGAAATATATCCAATTATTCCTTGATAAGTCATCTATAAATGAGACGTAGTGCATAGATTTTCCCAATGATGGGACCGACACAGGTCCAAAAACATCATTGTGAACTAGCTGTAAAATTCCTTCTACCCTCGTTGCACCAGAGGGAAATCTTACCCGATTTTGCTTCCTATATAGACAATGTTCACATAAATAAAAATATAGAGAGTAATTAGACATACCTTCAACCATACCTTTACCATGTATTATTCGAAGACCCTTCTCTCTAATATGCCCCAGTCTTTGATGCCACATCATAACCTTTTCTCCAGAGACTGTAGGAGTTATTTCTTCTTCAACTCCAATATCAAGAACAATGAAACTATTATACCCATCACTAATAGTGCTTCCTTGCAACTTATACAGAGTGCCAAAATGAACTCCCTTCAACAACACCATTTCTCCTTGAACCATCCTGCAGGTTTCTTTTTCAAATATTGTTTTTACCCTTGAATCATCCATTTTTCTTACATAAATCAGATTTCTAGCCAAACTTGGGATGTGCAGAATACTAGGCAGTGTTCTAATCCTTCCATCTATGAGCCTCAACTTGACTTTTCCTCATCCTATGATTGTGGTTGTCGAATCATCACCTAAGAAAACATTACCTCCATCATACCTTTCATATTCGCAGAACCACTCCCTGTGGGGAGTCATATGAAAGGATGCACTAGATTCAACCAACCAAGCCCCATGATCTGCATGTGTGCTTGAAGAAGCCAAGTACACATCCCCTCCTTCTTCCTTGGAGGTATTTTCTTCTGTAGAAGGATATTCTTCAGATCCCTTCTTTTTCTCAACTTTGGATCTACACTTCTTCTTGTAGTGCCCTTCTTTTCCACATCTCCAACATACCTTTACAAAATTTCTAGGAGATTTATATCTACCCATAGACTTAGATCTCCCACTTGAGACCTTAGATCTATTTCTTTCTTGGGAACGTCCTCTTGCAAATAATGCGTCTATGCTCTGTCCTTCCATATTCTTCCATCTCATCTCCTCCAACAACAAGGATGAGACCACTTCATCAAACTTCAAGCCAGTTGTATTACTACCTATGGCCACAACTAGACTATCCCACGAGTCTAGTAAAGAACACAATAAACTGATACATTTATCTTCATATGAAATTTTAATCTCAACATATACTAACTGCCTTACCATAGTATTGAAGGTGTTGAAATTCTCTGCCACCAAGTCTCCATCTCTCATCCTTAGGTTATACAACTTCTTTCTCAGGAATAGTTTATTCAATAGGGACTAAGATTGATACAACTTCCCCGACTTATCCCATAAATCCTTGGTTGTAGCTTCCTCTAACACATTTAGTAATACTTAATCTGAGAGACACATTTAGATTGTACTCTTTGCCTTCTGATCCAAATTTTTCCAATCATTTGTTGAAGTTCCTATAGGTGCAGTACCTGGATCTACCATGATCCACTGATCTCTGTCCGCCAACAGATCTTCCATATTGAGCTTCCATAGCTCAAAACTTTTCCCATTAAACTTCTTGATATCCATCTTCGAACTTCTTTCCATTTCTTTTCACTTGGAAAATCAATACCACAGATCTCCCATTGTAACAAGGCTTATCACAGTCCCGAGCCAAACCCTTGACCACAAAGGCGTCCCCTTGAAGCCAACAAAGATTTGATACCAAATGTATATTTTAACCTTGTACAATATTTACTACAAACAAATATTCAGTAAAAGAACAAAAAATATACAATGGAAAATACAAACATTACACGAATATTTTTCCCCTGGAAACCCAAACCGAGAAAACCAACATATTCTATATAATAATTCATTGTGTTTCATTGTTTACAATACAATATACATATAGGATCCAATGACATCCAAAACCTTAACCCAATGACCTGGATTAGTCCACAACGATAATTCCTTTACCAGAAATAGAAAACCATCGACAAAGAAACCATGTGCCGAAAAACCACCTAAATATGTGACATGTTTCTAGAGGCAAAAAAAAATCAGAACAAAGGACTAGACCTAAATATGTGACCTTTTTTTTTGTTATTTCCTTGTGTACTTATCTTTCACCCTATTATTTTTCTTTTTCTTTGGCTCCATTTCCCAATGGACTAGACCATCTGGATTCTCAGGAACCCATGGGGGGTTACTGTCCCACAGTTGGAGTTAGTTGTTGACCACTTTTTCAGTCATCAAAGTTTGAGTCTCTTTACATATTTTTATTTTTTGTATATCCTATACTTAGCCAATTTCTCATTTATTTCCTCTTGTGGTTTGCATTAACCTTGCCTATAATCACCATAATTACGAAAACATGTAAACCACAAGTATTTGTTCGAAAACAAAGGTATTCCAATAGAGGACGAACACCTTCAGTAACTACTCACACAACCAGATCAAAGATCAACACACCAATGTTTCGATGTGGTAAAACCCCTACGGGGAAACCTCCATGGCCCCAGCCAATGCAACTACTTGGAGCAGTTTATTAATGCAAAAGAAAAATATTACAAAGAGATTTTACAAGATATTTTCTCACAATCGATCATCGACAAGTGACCCTCCATGCTATTTAAATAGATATCATGGACCGATAGGGTGTTATGCCACAGATCAATAGCTGTTAAGATTGAGGAGAATATGAACCGTCAGATCACTCTATGTCGGGAACATATCGTGATCGTTGGATTTCCTAACTACAAATGCATACTAATGCATACTAAAGAAATACACTAAGAAACACACTTTTACTTAACGACACATTAGACCAAGTAGATCTTAACTAAATCCTAAGTGTCTAAATATCCTAACATACCCCCTTAAGAACAACTTGGGATAGGATTGAAGGATTTACAATAGTGACACAATAGGAGAAGGAATGAGGCATTAGAGCCTATCCCCCCTTAATGAAAACTTCCTGAACTTCTAACATAGATCAAAGTTTGGAAAACTTCGCTTTTGTAAGAGACTTTGTGAAAATCTCTACAACTTAATCTTCTGTAGGGAAAATGAGCACTTCAATAGCTTGATCATGAATGAGCTTTCTGATGAAGTGCATGTGTAACTCGATGTTCTTGTTGTGCTGATGTTGAACTAGGCCTTTGGAAAATTTGATGGCACTATGATTGTCACACAAAAGGCTAGTCAGATGTTGTTGCTGGAATCCAAACTATGAAAGGATTTGTCGAAGCCACAAGGCTTCCTGACTTGCATTTATCGTTGCTCGATACTCTTCTTCTGCTGAAGAAAGTGAAATATCCTATTGTTTCTTATTGGCCCAAGTGACAGGTCCTGAACCAATGATGGAAGCATAACCTGCAGTAGACTTCCGATCATCAGGGACGCCGACCCAATCTGAATCAGTGAAACCAACCAATAAAGGAGTCCCCCTTGAACTATAATGTATCCCAAACTAAACTGTACCATGGACATAATGAAGTATCCTTTTAGCTACTTTCCAATGGCTTTCATGGGGTGTTTTCATATACCAAGAAACAATACCAACAACAAAGGAAATATCAGAACATGTATGAGTCAAGTATAAGAGGCTACCAACTAACTAACGGTATAGGGTGGCATCAACTTTGAGAGAAGTACAGGTGGTAGTAATCTTGACTCCAAACTGGAAGGGAGAAGAGGCTGGTTTAAAATCATCAATGTGAAAGCGATGAAGAAGGTCACAAGAATACTTAGAATGGGAAATAAAAATTCCTTCATTGGTTTGCAAAACTTGGAGGCCAAGTAAATAGTGCAAAAAACCTAAGTCTGTCATTTCAAATTTCTTCTTAAGGATGGTTTTCACATGGTT
>JZKD02S0086872.1:13035-25048 GCA_000966675.3 Picea glauca | reverse complement strand
GTTTGGGTTTCCAGGTGAAAAATCTCTGTGTAATGTTTGTATTTTCCATTGTATCTTTTCTGTTCTTTTCTGAATATCAGTTTGCAGTAGATATTATACAAGGTTAGAATTTACACATTTGCTATATGAAAAGGACGAGGAATTAAAACTTTAGTGATTCCTGTATTTACCATTCCTTCTCGTAAGCATTTAAAGAGTATTTCATAACCTCGTCTACTGATGCCAATATCATCACAAGAACTTTGAAATTTCTCTACATTCATGCCTTTTTCTATCTGATTTATCACTTGATCAACTGGGTATTTTCCAAGGGAGCTAAAACGAGGTTGTTGAATCATAGAAATTATATCCTCTTTCTTGAACATTGACTTCAATAATTGAGACAAGTTTTCACTGTCTTAGATTTCCTTTATCTTGTTTGGATTCATAAGATATTTTGTGGCATGTACTCTCTTTTTCATAGCACCCCTTGATGATACCAAAGAAGAAATATCTAGCCATACTTTTAACCTTGTTTCTTCCTCCAAATGTTGTTTTCTTGATTGTTTTCAAACTGTTGGTTAAAAGAGAAACCTTTTTTTTAGATTTCCAACATGTTTACTAAGACATTGTTTGTCTTCAACAAGTCTTTTATTTTCTTCTTCCTTGTTCAAAATATTTTTATTTTGCAAAAATGTGGTTTGTTGTAGATTCATATTCTCATTTTTTGCAACCAAAACCATGTTCTGAATTTGATTAATGCTTTCAACCAACTTTCCGTTTATACCCTCCAAATCAAATATTGTACTAAGTAGATTGTTGACTTTCTTCTCAAGGTCTCTACAATTTTGTTTTATATTTTCACAATATCCTAGTAATCCTTTCTTTCCATTACACAAAAACTTCACTAATCTTGTTACATTTTTAAATTCTAGGTGAGAATTGGTAGTAGGATCTATTGGGAATAGCTCTCCCTTTTCCCATAAGTCAACATTTTTTTCTCCCTCTATTCTTCTTTTTTCTTTCATCTACACCATTTACTTTAGGGATATTTCTCTTATGTAATGGTGCCATATTTTGATCCACCTCATTCATCATAGTGTATTTCTCTCTTTTATCTACAACCCTTTTTTGATTGTCCATTTAACTTAATACCAAACCTGCAATTACAAGAAAAACAAGAAGAATCATAATACGATTCACCCATAATACCCAGGGAATTTTCATAACCATAATTTGTGTTGAAAATAACCAATAAAACCATGACTATAGAGATGGATTTAATGAATAACAACCTAGGATGCAAATCTTTGCTCCCTTTCTTCTTTGAAAATTATCTTCATCCTTTTATCTTGGTCCTATAACGTGCTCTAGTTGTGCAGGATTTCATGATATGGAATAACTGTAATGAAATTAAGGTCATCCTATCCATAAAACCCATTTATGATATAAATGAATCAATATGGGTAGGTGGAATTATTTCATCAATTGGACATGAAGTAAGATTTCACGGGTTGGAGAAATGGAAGAAAGAATTCGTGGGTTGAATAAATGGGAGAAAGAATTCACGAGCTAGAGAAATGGAAGAAAAAATTCATTGTAGAGGGAAAGTAAATTAACATTTGGCATTTATCCCAAATATTGGATATTATCCATATCAGGGTGATGGAAATCTCTCATCTTGTGCATGCTCACGTTGGCTCTCTCAAATTTACTCCTCCATATTGTTTTTTGCAATAATGATAACATTTATAGTGGTGATTCGACCCGCCCAACATTTGCAGTGGTGATTTGACCGAGAGTTACAGTTTTCTCTATTTTTATTTAAATTAAATTTTAAAAATTAAAATTATGCATAGATTGTGTTTTAAAAAAAAATCACGAAGATTCAAAATTGTAAATATTTATAAGATAATGTATTTTCATTGTGCATATTTTTTATTATTTAAATTGGTCTCCAAGTTCAAGATATAGAAATGCATTAGTTGTTAAGGTACAATGTTTTTTGGGAAAGTCATCAATCACATCAATACATCATTTTTTTAATTAATTTTATTTATAGTCAACCTTTAAAGATAACTCAACCATGGTTATTTAAATGGTACATAGAATGAGGTGTAAGAAGTGAGTTTTCAAAGAATGAAGACTTATTACGGCTCTGCAACTAGGGTTTGAGCTCTCCCAGCCAGAGCGAACTGTGCGTAATAGATGACAGCCCCGCAGGGGCTTATGAACCGCGGGGAGGGGGCGTCGCCCGACGTCTCCTACAGACAAGTTGTGGCCAACGAAAATCATGCCACAGGAATGAAAATACCAACCTTTGAAGCGCCTCCAGACATACGCGTGCATCTTTTTGCAGAAGGGACCTTCAAGGATCGGGAAATGGACATCGATCCAGCCACGGAAAAGATCCCCGAAAGCGCCTCAGCCCCTTGGACGCCAGGTAAATGCATTCCTCAGGCGCCGCAGGCTCCAAAATATGTCATAAGCTCACCCCACATAGAGGAGCAGAAACAATACATGTGAGATAATTCCCTGGTGGGGAAGTTCTTAGGGCTTTGGCCCTCGGAGTGGGATTTGGTCAAATGGATACAGCACTGGTGGAAGCCGAAAGGCCACTACGACCTGCAACTGGGCTCGAAGGGATTCTTTACAATCATTTTCCACAATCTGGAGGATAGAAACCACATATTTGATGGAGGGCCTTACTTCTACAAATCGACTGGACTCTTCTTGAGACTCTGGACATAGAAGTTCAGCCCGGAAAAGGAAGACTTTGCCCATGCCCCGGTTTGGATCAGACTGTACTCACTCCCCCAGGAATTCTGGCTGGAAGAGGTCCTAGCGGGCATAGGAAATACCATTGGTATATATTTTAAGTCCTCCGAAGCTACCAAGCAGCGGAGATACACATCATATGCACGCATTTGTGTATATCTGAACATAGCTAAGCCGCTCCCAGGATCAATCACGCTGGAGTATCAGGACAAAGATTGGTCTCAAACCATCAATTATGAGCATATTCCCTTCCAATGTCGGAGATGTCATGAACACAGGCACCTCTTCCGAGAATGCCCTCTCAATATGCCTCACAAGGAAGAGAACCCAGAAGGCGACAAAGACAAGGACGGCTTTGTGCAACCAACAGGGAGAAGACGATATGGGGGAAGAAAGAAACCGACCCAGGTAAGTAATGATCCATCCACAAGCAATAAGTTTGCCATTCTACAAAATCAACCAGAAAATCCTACTACCCCAGTAACCCTGAATGCACCACTCTCGAACAATGTACCCCAATCTGTAACCCAAGGTGCTGAACAGCCACCAAAAAACAAGGAATCAGCCCCTCCACCCACGGGCTTGGCTCAAGATCCGCCAGAAATGCAGGATATTGAATATGGGGACGAGGAAATGGAGCTAGAGGAGCAGGACCTAGCTGGGGTGGACCTGGACCACCTTGAGCACGCTTATAGGCATCAAAAAATTTACACCATACCGAGGGATCAACTGAGAAAAGTGCACAAAATATTCCTCAATTCATCCGCAGGATCCTCATCCTGAGCTAACAAATCCCTAGGCATCCAGGGTAGTCAAACGAAAATTCCAAGAAAAGCTCAAAAAGACGAAAAGAAACGAGGCAAGAAATCCACAAACAAGCTCATACAGGAAATAGGAAGTTTCATGGTCAACTCAGGGAAGATTCATTTGATCTCGGATAGTTTCCCTCCTCTCCCCCCCCCCACCGTCATTATGAAGATCATATCTTGGAATATCAGAGGCCTTAATGGATGTAGCAAGAAAAAAATGCTACGAGAACTGATTATAGCAGAAACACTAGATGTTGTATTATTGCAGGAAACAAAAAGTACCTCAGAAGATATTGATCGGCTACTTCCCTATTGCTGGAGGCAGGGGGGGTAGTCTCGATTGATGCCATTGGAACGGCTGGAGGATTGGCCATCCTCTGGAATACCAATGCTATACTAATGGAGAATATTCATGCTACTAGATGGGCTATCACTGCAGAGTATAGGCTCACTGGATCAAATAAGCCTGGGCATATAACCAATGTTTACGGACCAGCTACGCCAAGGGACAAACAGGCTTTCCTACGGAGCCTGAGTTACTTGTCCAGCCTCACACAGCACAACAGATGGATTGTTGGGTGTGACTTTAACATCATCCGCAGCCTGAAGGAGAAGAAAGGAGGATCAAGACGGCTGGATCGGGACTCTTGCAACTTCAACCAACTAATAGATGATCTGCAGTTGATTGACCTGGAGACCAATAATGACACTCACACTTGGTCCAACAGATGAACATGAATGCATCAAATAGCTTGTAAATTAGATCGCTTCCTCATATCGGAACCCCTTATGATGGATGGCATGGTAATGGAATCCACTATATTGAATCTCCTGGGATCAGATCACTGGCCCATACAACTTTGGGTGGAAGTCCCTGCCACTCTGGGAAAGAAACCCTTTAGATTTGAACAGTTCTGGCTTGATCACCTGGATTTCCAAGAAAATATCCAAGACTGGTGGAGAGAGGCAGAGATCCCTTACGGGTCCAAAATGTACAGGTTCTAGCAAAAGCTGAAGAATCTTAAGCACACGCTTAAAATTTGGAACAAGCACACCTTCAACATCATTTTCGACTCCCAAAAACAAATATCAGAGAAATTGAATGAGATACAGTGCCAAATCAGAGAGCAAGGGATAACAGAAGAGCTCAAAGCCCAGGAACTCAGAGTACACCAACAGCTTGAAGATAGGAAGAGACAAGAAGAGATACTGTGGAAACAGAAGTCACGTATTCAGTGGCTCAAGGAAGGGGAATGCAACACCAAGTTCTTCCACCGAACTTCTATCCAGAGAAGGCACTCTAACAGGATCACACACCTCGTCTCGGATGAAGGGGAAACCCTCCAATCCCATGCTGATATGGAATCAAACTTGATTGATCATTTTCAAGATCTTCTCACTGAACCCATCTCAGACAGACATGAAGCTATCCATAAGATTACAAGGCATGTGCCTACCCTTGTAACCCAGGAGCAAAAAACAGCTCTTATCAGACCCTTCACCATCGAAGAGGTAGATCAAGCGCTCCAGGACACCCCCAAGGGCAAGGATCCTAGGCCTGACGGCTTCACCAGTGACTTCTTCCATTACTGCTGGCCGATGATCAGCACAGAGGTCTGGGAAATTCTGGAGGATTCTCGAGCCACAGGAAAAGTCCTCCAGGCTCTTAACGCCACTTTTATCACCTTAATCCCCAAAGAGGGATAGGCACATCGTCCCAGACATTACAGGCCTATAGCTCTATGCAATGTCATCTACAATATCCTTACGAAAGTAATAGCACAAAGGCTCAAGATGATTTTACCATCGATCATCTCCTCAGAGCAATCGAGCTACATCGAGGGCAAACAAATCTTGGATAGCATCATTCTGGCTCATGAGGTAATTTACTCCCTGCAGAAAACAAAAACCCCTGGAATGCTCCTCAAACTTGACCTCTCTAAAGCCTTTGATAAGCTAAGATGGGAATTTATGCGAGAAATTCTTCTAGCTTTTGGTTTCAATCAAGATTGGGTAGCCTGGATTTTAAACCTTACCTCCATGGCCTTCTTTTCTCTCCTTGTAAATGGTTTGCCTTCGAGGCCCTTCTCCCCCTCCAGAGGGATTAGACAGGGCGATCTCCTGTCTCCCTTCCTCTTCATTATCATGGCTGAAGGACTCAGCTGTTCCATCCACGCTGCTTTAGAAAACAACCGCCTGACAGGGCTACCCCTGCACGACATCTCTCCCCCTATCTTGCATAGCCAGTTTGTGGATAGCACTCTCTTAATGGGAATCCCTACTATAAGAGAATCCAACTCTCTCCAGGAAATCCTCCAAACCTTCTCTGATGCCTCAGGTCTGGAATGCAACAAAGATAAATCCCAAATCTTCTTCTTTAACACGCCTCCTCAGGTTCAGTGCCACATCTCGGATATCCTGGGTTTTAAAAGAAGCTCCCTTCCATCCAAATATCTCGGCATTCCCCTGATTGGCAACGCCCTCTGGAATTCCTCCTGGGAACTTTTGTTGTCTTCTTTCTCCAAAAGACTCTCCTCTTGGACTTTCAGAGCCTTAAACATGCCTAGTCGTCTTATCCTGCTCAAAGCCATTCTTCAAGCCCTCCCGATTTATACTTTTTCAGCGCCAGCTGCCCCAAAGTTTGTCCTCACCACCTTTAAAAGCTTACAGAGGAACTTCATATGGCAAGGCCTCAACAAAGAAAATAAGATTTCACTCGTCATCTGGGAAAAACTATGTAATCCCAAAGCTCAAGGAGGCCTGGGTTTGAGGGATCCCTCCATAATGAACAAGGTTTTCAGTGTCAAAATCTGGTGGCACTGGTTAAAAAACCCAACAGATCTTTGGACTAGACTTTGGAGGAAGAAATATGCCCCCATAATGGCAGAGAAGAACCTCATTCGATGGAATGGGGATAACCCGGGCTCTTTAATTTGGACAGCGGCAAGGCAGAATAGACAATTGGTCACTCAGCATGCCTTCTGGGACGTAGGGAATGGGGAAATGGCCCTATTCTGGCAGGATTCCTGGCAACAATGGCCAACCCTTCTCAATGAAGACTGGGCCCATGACATTTGCACCCAAACCACTCGGATGGGCCTGACAAAAGTAGTGAACTATTGGCAGAACAATCCCACGGAGGACACTTGGCACTATTGGCATCTGGATTGGGAGACCATTGACCCTGACTTACAGGTCGATTTGACGCCACTGCAAGAAGAGCTGACCAAATGGAAAATTCCCATAAGGGCGGGTGAAGATATTCTACGGTGGGGTTACAGGCCACAGGGCTCCTTCAGCACGCGGGAAGCCTACCAGATTAAAACGCAGACAGATCCACCCCTAGCCTTGAAATCTTGGGGAAAAATATGGAATCTCAAGCACTGGCCGAAGATCACTCTCTTCCTCTGGTTGGTCTCTCACTCGAGCATTCTCACCTGGGACAATCTCTTGAAGAGGGGTTTTATTGGACCCTCCATTTGTATACTTTGTGGAGAGGTAGAGGAAAACATGAACCACCTCCTTAATACTTGCCCTTACACCGCTCAAATCTAGGATCAAGCAGCGCTCATTATGCGCACCTCGGATCGCCTCAGAGACAACGTCCTCAAAACTGTTATGAACTGGAGAGATCAGGCTTTCCGCTCTCCCCTACTCAATCGGATATGGAAACTTCTTCCCAGCTTCATCCTTTGGCAAATGTGGAAGGAGAGAAATCGAAGAATTTTCAAAAATACCTCACTCCCGTGGCATCAATGCTGGCATCAGTGTCACCGCAATATCGTGGAAACTCTCCACCTCAGGAAATGGTCCGTTGCAGACGCAACTTGCTCTCCTTCCGAGCTTCCAATCCTTCAATATTGGATGCCACTCCCTTCTCCTCAGATGTCCCCCCTCCCCTCTCCCACCTTGCCTTCGATCCGACCTTCCCATTGGGCTCCTCCCCCAGAGGACTTCGTCAAACTCAATTTTGATGGAGCCTCTAAAGGAAATCCCAGAGCTACAGGGTATGGAGTGGCCTTCCGTAACCACAATGGGCACATTCTTGTCATAGGAGCGGGCTCCCTTGGGCACACTACGAACAATGTAGAAAAACTTTGGGGTCTCATCAAAGGATTGCAACTGGCTATTAAAAATAACTTCCCAAAGCTCATCGTCGAGGGGAACTCTCAGGTCATTATCGGCTTGCTGTGAAGAATATTAAATGGGGAAAACCGAATAACATTTCACCCAGCTGGAGACTGTCACATGGCCTACAGATCATTGCAGGTCTACTGCATCCAAACCGGGTTCTCATCCCCTCACACATCAGGAGGAAAACAAATCAAGTTGCGGACGAATTGGCTAACCTGGGCACCAACTGGAGAGGACCAGACCTTCAGTGTAGTTCGGCCCAGGATCATGATCACCCCATCCTCCAGCAATGTATTTGCAAGGCTGGATCGATAGATCTCCCCCCGGATGGGGTGTTAGTGTGTCCATCGTGGCAAGGAGGAGGGGCTGGCACAAGCCATCACAACATGGAGGCACGTGATGGGCTCGTGATACAACCCGCCACCCTCCATGGAATTTAAATGCGATTTACGGAGATTTGAGGGGGCATTAATGCCGCATTCACGCAGGCCTCCCCTTCCAAGCGTTTTTAGAATGGCTCGGCTCACTCTGTATGTCATTTTCTCCCGACTGCTGTCCGCAAGGCTCCTCTTGTCAAAGCACAGGCTAGACGGTTTTCCTGTCCCTCTCCTGCATTGGACGCTTTTTTCCTACCTCATCACCCACACTGAGCACATAATGACGCGCCTGAGGGGAAGGCCCAAGCGGGGCTCTCCCTGGAAGCCCCATCGGCCCCCGGTCACGCCTCCTGGCTCGTCTTCTGGCTGGCCCTCCCCTCGTCCTCAGTCGGATTCTCTAGCTGCTCTCCCGCAAGATCTAATGGTCGTTTCCATGGCTACAACCCCCCGCTCGCCAATATCCCTCTCGCGCCACCTACACGATCCCTTGGTGAAGTTCCATCCCCCTGCACCAATCCTTGGCTCAAGCGGAGACCCTCCTCCTCAGGGCGTGCCTAAGCGAGCTGAAATGCATTCAACTAGCTCTTTCGACAAGACGCATTTTAGAGACCGTCTTCTCATCATGCATGACCTAGTCTTTGAGCTTAGACAAGAGATGGCAGATCTTAACTATCACCTTCAAGCCACAGATGAAAAGGTGGCGAGTTGCCTCCAACTTCTATCCTCCATGCAGGGGGCTCTTACCTTGGAACCGGTTGAAGCTATGCCAAGGGAGGCACCTGCTGTTGCTACAGATGAAGGACCGAACACGGCTCAACGACCAGTCAACAGGGAACCAGCGAAGACTGATCACGACAGTCGAGATAAGGGAATCGTGTGCGACAAGGCAGACGAACCAGCATATGAGCCAACATACATTGAAGAAGAGTCGTGGCCAGGGGACCTCCCTCCCATGTGGCCAGCCTTCCTACCAGGTGTTTAGATCCTCTGTTTGTTTTTGTGTAGTCCTGTTAGTCTCCTAGTCTTCGTTGATGATCATTTTGAACATGGTTTATATTACCTAAGTTTATGACTCTATGACTTCTGAACTGGATGGGAAGGCTGGACTGGTTTCCCCTCTATTGGGGCAGTCCAACATATGCATTCTGGACATGTTTGTATTTTGATGCTCTACTGCAGTTATAGCAGGAACTTAATATAATTTTCTTTCTTATTTACAAAAAAAGAAGTGAGTTTTCAAATATGCCTTCCCCTTATAATGACTGATTTAGAATTTTTTAATAATCTCTTAGGAGGCCCTTTTTTTATCTCAAAATTCCCCTAATGCCCCACCTGAAATTTAGCAAATACATTTTTTTTGAGACAAATAAATGCATACACGCTCTACTAAATAGAAACTAGTGTATGTATGCATGTTACATAAATGTTAGGGCTTGTATTCTTGAAAACTAGGGTTTTTAAAGAATTTTAAAGAGGAAAAATGGGAATTGTTGTCTGGAAGTCAAAAAGGGATTTATAAATTAGGACAAGGTGTGCATCTATGCTGTGAGGTGGAAAAATATGCTATAACAAATGCCCCCTAATGTGTGAGGTTAGAAGAGAAACTAATCACTGGAATACATTATGAAATCCAAGAGGGGAGTGTGTAGTGGGCCCAAGTAGAGTTCACCTTACAATGGTCTGGAACAAAACCTACACCATAAAACAAGTAAGCGTACTCTCTTCCCAAGACAAGCATACCCATGCTTAGAAGTGAAAAAAACAGGGTTTCCAAAGAAAAAACATTACAGATCCATGAGATATGTATATAAGCAGTGATCATGGCCACAAAAAGGAATACTTAGTGGATCCATGTCGAAAGAGATCATAGCCACGAAGAGATACATAGTGGATCTATGTCTCAAAATTAGAGGAGGATATATGGAAAATAGAGATGTACAAATTTACCCTACACAAGTACCAATGTCATAGAAAGGAAGTGGTACTATCCAAGACTAATCGGGAAACAACATAAAAGAGGTTATGCTACTACAAAACTGAGGTATTCAAATCAAATATTTGATTGCATGAGTCTACACCATGTGAATAGATGTGATGAAGTCAAACATAATGAGACACTGTTTGATTACTAGTCATTGATTGTAAACCATTAGCAAATGTGAGACAACCCACTGATAATGATAATGGGAATCAATGTACCTAGTACATTCTAACAAGTGTGAATGAATTAGATGACGTCGAACACTTGTATAATCTATTGATTAGGGGGCATTGATGTATTCCCACTGTCAATAGCGAGGGAACCTGCCACTGATGACTGCAATCCCCAAGGTAATAAAAATACTCTAGATTTCGATCCAAGAGAAAATGAGTTGAATTCAAAGGGAAGAGATATAATAAAAGGAAGGAATTAAGGAATCCCCCATAATCCAACATGAAGAACAATAGAAGGCCAAAGTTTTTGAAGGACTCAGATGAAATATTGAATGGACACATAACTGGGTAAGTCTATCGCATGCACTAGATGGAATAACGCATAGAAGAGACCCTTTTAGTAACAACCAATAATGAAAATCATTGACATAGACAAGGAATTATACTAATGAGGAAAATGGAACCCAAGGTACTACACGAATCCCAAAGTGTGAATAAGGTCTTGACGTCAAGCACATGGGAAACCACTCAGTCTGTGAAGAATGAAAGAATGCCATCTTCTGAGGGAAATATAACCTATCAATGATGAAAATAGGCCCAGGGTGGTACTCCAGGTCAAACTCTCATAGCAATGTGTCGTATATGGTAAGAGATGACCCACCCACACGAAGCCAATGGGGACCTTTTGTACTTGCATGAGTAAAATACAAAGATGATTATTGATTCTTAGAAATACTTGATATAAAAAAAGGCCGACATGAAAAGTAAAGAATTATGAGGAGTGGCTAACATAGGATGAAACTTCCTTTGAACAAAATAACGACATGAAAATTGACTTGGGAATCATAGACTCAAGAATGAATGATGACAAAAGTCTGTGATATATGAGGCATCAATAGAATCTCCATGGTGATTGGAAGGATAACTAATAAGAGGCTTAAAGACTCAAAGAACATAGTTTATCTTCCTAAGGCCATACTAAAATTAATATGTTGAGATGGAGATTCAAAACTTAGTGCTTTGTTCAAGGGAGACAAGATTCCTGCCAAACATAATTGAGAACTTGACTCTTTCCGGTCCTCTTTTTTTTTTTATATTTGATTTTTTGTATTTTTTTATATTATTAAATCCTAAAAACGAATGAAAGAATGCTACAATACAGTGGAGGAAGTGAGTTTCATGGGAAATTAAACTAGTTCCAAGTGTAGAGAACATACCTATGCTCAATGCAAGGAACATGTGTAGGATATGGACACTCAGGGGAATGTTTCCTATAGGGATACAAGTGTCAAGTAGAAAAGGAAATTCATGCAAGACTTTCAAATGAGAGAATGCATAAGCAACAAGAAAAATGACAAAAAACTGAAGTTGACATTAGGCTCAAAGGCGCAAGAGGGAAATATACAATGCAATTACAACTTAACACAAAAATTTGGGAGCCCTATGAGATATTAACTAGAATAAGAAAGAAAAGAAGTTATGAGGCTTCGACGCAAATTCATGGCATGAATAAACATCATGGGTGCCAAAATGGCTTGCAAGGTACTAACTAGGACACCCATGAAGAGGAAGGCTCTAGCACAAACAAGATGACACTTTTAATCATATGGGAAAGGTTTTTATCACAAGTAAGTGGAATTGACCCTAAGGAAGATATGAAAATGAAGTTGATAATGCAAAGTGCATGTGAAAAGTAACCTACTCTATATTCCATTAATCGAGAACATTACTTGTCGAAGAGTCAAAGATGGACCAAAAAGGATGAAAAATGGGTAAAACTCT
>JZKD02S0086828.1:0-25048 GCA_000966675.3 Picea glauca | reverse complement strand
AAACCAAACCATTTACATCAATGACATATGATCCAACAATCTCCCAAGTAATCAAACCATTGGCATCAATGACAAACCATTGGCATCAATGACAACATGATCCAACAATAACAACAGTTCAACAGAACAATACTTTTGTCCTCCAAAATCTTGCAGGCGAAGAAGTAGCAGGTGGCCCTTTCAACGGGCGTTTTCTAAAACCCTACTTTTCATAAGGCTTTCTTAAAGTCCTGTTTTTTGTACATATTCCTTTCAAATTTGTTTTATTTTGTTTCTTCAATAACTCCATGCCCAATGGTACTAAGTCAAGTTAGTTTTCAATTTTCAAGTTGTAATAAAGGCTACTGAGTCTGACTAGGTTCTTGGTGACCTCACAGGGAGGTATCCATCCCAGTTGGAGCCAAATGTTAGCTCCCAAAATGAATCAGTCAGTTGGTTTCATTTTGTAGGAGATAGCATGGTCATGTGTAGGATTCAGATTTTTCGTTTCTAGATTCTTCAAGTTTCAAGATACAGTTCTTAACATTGTACCCTATAAATAAGTTGATCCTCAAGGGTTGTAATTTAAATTTTTTGTAAAAACGATTTTCAACAGCTAACGTGTGTTGCAAGGTTGATGTTAGTTGGTGAAAGTAGCGGGTTTCAAAGGTTAAAGGGTACTCTCACGCAGACAGACTAGCTGGTGAAAGTGTGAAACACGTGTTTTCTTCCACGACTTTAGAATTTGAAAAACGACATGCTCGACACATGTCACTTAATCATTATGAGACGCTATTTGAAGTGAATGATGATGGTGAAACCGTTGTACATGTTTAGATGATAATTATAACAGATCGTGCACGTGATTGCATGCTCCAAAAATGAGAGCATCGGAAATGGCGAATTCAAATTCATCATCACAGGTAGTGAAGGTACCAGTCACCTGGAGATATCAAATCAACACTCATTTGTTAAAAAAAACACGCACTGATTCATAGGTGATAGGTCGGTTCCATGTCTCAAACTTTTAACGTCGAAGAGTTTTCACCAGTGCCAAACCCTGGCTTGATTAGAAAATCATCGTGACAATTGTCTGCAAAACACCCAAGGTTTGAATCACAGATGGCAAGGAAACGAAGTGGTTTGTTGCTGAGGAAAGAATTGGATAGCTTGTCATTCTTACATTAGCACCCAGATGTACAAAAACGTTTTTCAGATGTTGGCTGTATGAATTATGTGGAGAGGTTATAGGAGGGTTGCCACCAAATGACAGCTGAAGCATTTGCTAAATCATATGATAGAAACAGATCCACCGTGGGTTCTGTAGAAATGATAGTGGATGAAGCTTGTATTGCTATAGAAACCAGCATACCAGAACAGGCCAAAGCTGGTTCAAGACAACAGCAACTAAGAATTTAAATTTTAGGGTCTACCTCAAAGATGAATTCAGAGACATCACCTGGAAGAAGATTATGCCAGTTTCTCACCTAGAAGAAGAATGGTAGGACCTGTTTAAATGTATTCAACTCTATATCACCTCAGAGGGCAGGTACGACAAACTAATGTTGTATCATTTCAAACTATTAGATCATTTCACAGGAAGGACTCTGCTGAACTTACCTTTCTTCCTTCACAAAAGTTTGACCAAAGTATGTAAGAAGATTAGAGCTGAACCCCTAAGCATAAAGAACACCCTTTGTCATTTTGGCCTAATCAAACTGGTAATTCTGGAAGAAGTAAGGCAAAGGGGAAGGACCTGGCAACATTTTCTTTTTTGGGAGGATTTTGAAACTCAGACTCAGCTTTCAATTGAGCAGAAAAAGGAAAGCAAAAAACAATTGACTCCTCGAAGTAGCTCAAGGAGGAGGAGAGCTCTTCCAATAACACCAGAAGATAGAATCTCTAGCATGAAGCCCAGGAGAGCTAAAAAGAAATTGGATTTTGTAGCAAATTCAGAACAGTCTACAGGGAAAAAGACAAATGTTCTAAATTTGCCCTACATTGATTCAGAAACAGAGCCAGAAGGGGAGGATGAAAGTCCATTTTTTAAGAGTCTAGAGCCCTCCATGGAAATGGCACAGCAGTATGAGACTGTCATTCCTATGGATGAAGGTGAAACCTCAAAAAGCAGCAAATCTAAGAAGCCACAGAGGATTAAATAGCTACAAGAAATAATAGCGCAACAACAAGTTCTGGAAAGGGTGATCAAAGCAAGATACAAAGCCTGTCAGAAATTTTTTCACAAACAAACACAGTGTTCGAGAAGTTGGCTCATGAGAGTGTCAAAGACAAAAAGAAAAAGAAGAAAATCACCAAGGATTATAACAGTTTGTGGTGGCTAGCAAAATGCCTCAAAAGGAAAATCAGGAAATTAAAGAAGAAGAACAATGCACACCCTGATTTGTAGGTTCTGGCCCAAGTTGCTATGAACTTGCAGGGAGACAAACCACAAGAACGCTGAATTTTGGTGAAACAACAGTTTTGGAGATGAAAGTTTTCTCTTTGTCAGAAACAGGGTTTTCACCAGCGCAAAAGGCAAATCTATAAAGAGTTAGTTGGTGAAACACAGAGCTTTCACCAGCTAACTAGCAACTCGAAAGGCGAATTAGCTATTGAAACTACACAAAGAAGATTTTGGAAAGATGGGCTGGACCAAGCTAATTTTGGAAAGAATGAAAGGTTGTGGGAGCATCAAAGGAATAACTACCGAAATAGGAAGCAGTCGACATCAAAGGTTCATGGAGATTTTGGACTGAAGGTTAAAGATGGCCCACTATTTTTTGGGGTAAGGTTGTTAAAAGGTTCCAGCTATAAAGAATAGGTGTCTTCACCCTCCATGATACATCAGAGTTGTTAGACTAGATGTCAAAGTCTCAACAAGAATATAGTTCGAATCCTAGAAAATAGTCTTTTGTTTTTCTAACTGTTTTAATTAGTTTTGTTTTCTATATTTAGACAAACAGATCCAAGTTTTCAGGGATCTAGAAACTTATTGTAAAGGCTATATATACCTACTTTTTTAAGAGATGAAGGTTCAATCTTGGAGACACTTTCACTACTATTGTAGACTCTTATTTTGATAATAGAATCACAGTTCTCTTTTGCTATTAATATCAGATCTGTTCATGTATTACACTGCTCTATACTTTGCTTCAATTTAGTTTAGCTTCTAAGAACTATTATCTTCTTATTAAGCTCATGAATTTGAAGTAAAGGATTTCTTGCTATCTTATATGACCCTACATGTTAATGTATTTGGTTATCTAGACTAGCCTTCTTCATACCCCATTCCAGTTTATCTATCTGATTATTGATCCCTAAAAGCACTGGTTCATTCGAATGCATAATAAGTTGTTCTCCCCATTAACTACTGAGGTGTCCCATTGATCCAAGTATGCTCATTTATCTATTTCTTAAGTTACCAAGCATATTTAGCTTACAACCCTAAAGAGTTTATTGGAATGATAACATAACCTATTATCTTTAAACATTACTCATGTTAAGAGTGAATTGAACTCAATGGTTGATCGGTTAGCTGTCTTTGGAACCTCTCCTAATCGACAACTTCTGCCACACAGAACTGATTGTACTTTTCAATCTCTATATCATCTGCATATCCCTGACAATATAGAATCTTGGTAGGTCTTCCCTAGTGATGAGAGAATCTGTGCTTTCATTCAAAATGAACCTTATAATCCCAAGGAAATTATATCCATAGAAGAAAACAAAATTCCAAAAGGCTTGACTCCTCTAGAGAGTTCATTTTCATCAAGTGATGTAGGCAATAAAGAGAAACATAAATAAGAGGAGTCGAAAAGGAAGGTGGGTGAAACCATCTCCTTGAACATTGGGACACACGAGTTTCCAAAGAATGTTAAAATAGGTTCTCAATGTTCTGATGAAGAGAAAATGAAGTTTGCCAAGCTGCTTGGTGAATTTCAAGATGTTTTTGCTTGGTCTTATGAGGATCTTCGTGGTTTTGATCCTGCTGTCATACAACATGTCATTCCCATCAAGGAAGGCATAAAACCAGTTAGGAAAAAACAAAGACCTATCAACCCTACATTGGAAGCAACTATTCGAAAGGAGTTGGAAAAACTCTTGAAAATTGGAATCATATTTCCAATCAAGTATTGTGAATGGGTTGAAAATTTGGTTCATGTTCGGAAAACAACTGGTCAGATCAGATTATGAGTTTATTTTCGCGCATTAAATTGAGCTAGTATAAAATATCACTTTCCTCTCCCTAACATGGAAATGATTTTGCAGCAAGTTGTAGGGTCACAGATGATGTCCTTACTTGACAGTTTTTCCGGTTATAATCAAATCAAGGTAAAAAGGGAAGATAAATATAAAACCACCTTTATTACTCGTTAAGGTACCTTTTCTTATGAACGTATGCCTTTTTTCTTATCTAATGCAGGTGCCACTTTTCAGAGATCTATGCAAATAGCTTTTGACGATTTGATCAACAAGATCATTTAGATCTACCTTGATGACTTAACAGTGTACTCTAAAATTCGATTAGATCATTTTGGTCATATAAAAAGAGTTCTCATGTGATGTAGGAAATTTGGCATCTCTCTAAATCCTTCTAATTCCATTTTCAGTGTTACCGAGGGAAAGCTCCTTGGACACATTGTCTATGATTCAGGAATAAGCATTGATCCTAAAAGGATTGTTTCCATCCTTAATCTTCTTGCTCCCACTTCCAAGAAGGAGGTTCAAGATTTTATGGGGGTTATTAACTTCGTCTATAGGTTTGTTCTAGATTTTGCTGTGATGGTCAAACCAATTCATAATTTTCTTAAGCAAGATCATTTTTTTCTTGGACAAATGATGTCGAAAATGATTTTGTAGGAATCAAGAAAGCAATTATCTCTGCACCGTTTTTGGCGAAGCCGAATTTTGAGAAGGAATTCACGATATATACTAATGCCACCGAGGAAGTAGTTTTTGCTATCCTCATGCAAAATGATGACCAAGGTAATGAAAAACCAGTGGCTTACATGAGTAAAAGTTTGTATGATGATGAATTTAAATATTATTTTATTGAGAAACATGCTTTCTCTCTTGTTAAAGTTGTTGAAAATTTTTGCCACTTCATCCTAGGTAAGCATACGTTGGTAAGAGTCCCTTTGCCTGTTGTCAAGTTTTTTCTCTCACAAACTTATCTTTCAGGGAAGATTTCACATTGTCTTTCCAAGATCCAGGAGCATGATTTGAATATCGTGACTTCTACCACTATCAAGGGATGTGACTTAGCCCTTCACTTAACTCAGCATGTTGAGAACAATGAAGAAATTGATGAACAAGATAGTTCCTTATCAACACTATTCTACATTGATAATCAGATTCTTACCGTGTCTAAACATTCTTGGTATAAGATTTTAGTTTACTACTTACAAAACCAAAGATACCTAGACAACTTCGACACTCGTCAAAGAAGAAGACTCTGTCTTGAATATGAAAGATACGTCATTATAGGAGACTTCTTGTTTTGAAAATTTGCTGATGGTGTGTTGCTTCGTTGTGTAAACGATGAAGACCCACAAAAATTGTTGCAAGAAACTCATGGTTCTTCAAATTATGTCATTCATGTAGGAGGTTATTTTTTCGGCTAAAACCACTACTTTCAAGATTATTAGAAAAGAATACTATTGGCCCTCAATCTTTCATGACTCTTATGTTTTTTCGAGATCTTGTGATAAGTGCCAAAAATTTGTTGGGAAAGAACGCCTTTCAGCGATGCCATTACAACCTGTCGTCCCAGAATTTCCCTTTTCAAAGTGGGGATTGGATTCTATTGGTCCTATTAATCCTCTATCTTCAACAGGATAAGTTCTTATTTTGACAGCCACAGACTATTTTACAAAATGGACTGAAGTTGTCCCACTTAAGCATTCAACAGATGATTAGGTAATTTCTTTCCTTGAAAATAACATCTTTTCCAGATTTGGTCTTCCATTGGAAATTATTGCGGACAATGGTCCCGCTTTCATTTCTGCTAAGCTGACCCAATTTTTAGCTAATTTGGGGGGTTAAACATTTCATCTCATCAGCTTATTATCACCAAGGGAATGGGCAGGCTGAGTCTACCAACAAAATTCTGGTGAGAATCAACAAAAGGCTCATTGAAGATAAGCCTCGTCAATGGCACACTCTCCTCACTTACGCCCTTTTGGAAGAATGAACTACCACCAAGGTGAGCACTGGTTTCACTCCTTTCCATCTTGTGTATGGTCAAGAATCCATCCTTCCTACTGCACTGTAACATTCTTCCTTAAGGTTGATGCTACGGATCGAAGAATTAAATTCTTCCAATGTTTCACAAAGGATAAATGCACTCCTAACCTTAGAGGAGCAAAGGATGTTTGCCTTGGATAATATAAAAAAGAGACAACAGTCTGTTAATAAGTATTTCAACAAGAGTGTCAAATTAGAAGTCAATGAGAAAGTACTGTTTTGGGATTCAACGCACGTTGATAAGGGAAGACATTCAAAATTTCAAAAATTATGGCTGGGTCTTTCAAGATCACTTTTGTCCTAGGAACTATCTCTTACATTCTAAAGTATTTTCAGGAGCGATTGTTTTCCTACAACACTAACGGCTCTCACTTAAAACATTACGTGGAACCAACTTGAAAAGTTTTAATGCTGTTGGATTTTCTGTATATTAGTAGTCTAGTTCTGTTTTCATTTTTACCATTGTTTTTCTTTTCTAGTTTTATAGTAGTTTAATTTCTGCTTTCCTTTTTAATAGATTTCATGCTTCTTTTACAATTATGTCATTTTATTCCTATTGTTTTAAATTTTGTAGTCCCACTTCTATCACAATTTTATTTCTTTTCATCTTTTTAGTTTGATTTTTGGGTCAAGAATAAGTTGTTGGATCAATTCTGCCACAGTGACACTCCTGCAAAGTATTTTTAGTCAATAACAATCAAGATTACACAGTTTTTACGATGTTCCCCTTGGAAGCATAATTGAATTTGTTATCTTCTTTCACTGTTGTCTTATAAAGAAATTGGTTATCTCTTGCTTCTACTTTCCATTTCTTCATCCATTTGAGAATTAAAAGAGCAAGTCCATAAATTTTTCTCCTTGGAGTAAAGAGTAGATTTTGGTTAAATGATTATACATACAGGGATAAACCCCTCATACTAAACATTTTTCCTGAGTTATTCCCGAATTCCTGGTCATTTTTTCATTAAACCCACTCACTTCCCCCTGTTGCATACTCATTATGGTTATATCTTCTTGATCTGTTGTTCTTGGTATGCGAAACCATGTGTTTTGAGTTCTTAATATATTGGAAATAGATTTCCCTGTGGAGTCGCCAGTTTGTAGACGATTAAAATCGCAATGAGGAGTTTGCTTATAAAGTATTGCTAAGCCTATTATTTAAACTATGCCAATGATATATAATACTAGTAGGTGGGACCCCCTTCTAGATTGGAGGATCAAATATAGTCTTTCTACACATTTTATGTTGTTGTTTCGATGATGCTTACAGGGTTCTACATGATTGATGATGAAATCTTGGTTTTATTGACGACATATGGCAGATGGATAATGCACTTTATGTGATGATTTCATTATTCTAATCTCTAAATTATATGTATAAAGTGGCATATATTTACTGTTGTTACATTTGATAGTATCGCCATGATTTATTATTTGTTACACCTACACAAAAATCATTAAAGTGGCATATATTCATTGTTGTTACATTTGATAGTATCGCCATGATTTATTATCTGTTACACCTGGACAAAACTCATGTTAGTAACAACAAGAAACAAGAGTAATAGAAAGTGACTTGGAATAAATCCAAGAAAAGGAAACTACGTTATGCTATGTTATACTATGTGCAATTGAAATTTAAAGAAGTTGATGTTAGTCCTAACTAGAAATGTTATTTGCTATATGATTTTATTGAGTTATGGGGCACATGTGATATATGTTATAGTATGGTTTTTGGCAATGGTTAATATGGATCGAGTGGTGCAATTGGCAAGGAATGTGTGCAAGTTTCAATGCATGGATTAATGGTTGGCTGGCTATCGTGTACTACGTAATTTAATGAGATAGAGGATGAAAGAGACATGCAATAAATGCACGTCCCTCCATAATTCTCCCACTGGCCATCACCCTAGCATGGTTATTGTTCATTTGGTTTTTTCTGTGGTTAAGCTCCGAGATTCAGGTGTGGAAGGAACTGCTCGACCAAGCTCGCATTTATAAGGATTTTGGTTACGGGTATGGTTTTTTTCTCCCATCCATGAATTTTCTATGTGTATGAAATGAACGTGGGCTCAGTAATGTGTTGGTATGTGTTTTCTTGAGGTTGGAAACTATGTAAATGAGTGGTGTTTTCTCTGGAATGACTGTGTGTGTTATTCATTGCAAATGGAAAATTTGATGGTTGAAGTTGTGATTTCATTAGTTTTCCTATGTGGTGGAAACCGTGATGGCTCTCTGTTGTCTTTATGGGTTTTTTTTTTAGGGTTTCACTCTGTTAGCCTTGTTGGCCGTCTCCTCGCAGTTATGGAACCACACCCGATCGTATTTAGTGCTATGGGTTGTTGTGTATGTTTTGAACCACCGTTTGGTCACTGCATATTTTTCTCACCTGGTCGTGGGCTCATTTTGAGTTATTGGTATCCGAAAAGTTGGTTATGGGTGGCTATTATGCCAAGAATCTTGCTTTAGGGTTGTTGGTAGTACCTAGGCTCTACATTTCTATCAACATTATTCGTCTTTTGGGGGAAAAAATGAGGGT
The DNA here is from genome assembly GCA_000966675.3 of Picea glauca. Taxonomy (NCBI): domain Eukaryota; kingdom Viridiplantae; phylum Streptophyta; class Pinopsida; order Pinales; family Pinaceae; genus Picea; species Picea glauca. The sequence goes on along the minus strand of JZKD02S0086828.1, from coordinate 16,284 downwards.
TATGCCTTTGCGTGTTCTTGGTGTTGGTTACTGGCCAGTAAGAAACCTCTGCTCCTCTGCATCATGGTCTCCCCTACCTGGTGTCGAAATGTCATACTATCTTACAAGCTAAGGTTTATAAGGTTTGTGGCTCCACTATGCTTATCTTGAGGGTCTCTCACCTACTGTCGATATGGTTGACCTCAAGTCTCCCTCTGTTGGTGACCGAGCAAACCCTTGATTATTTGTTAATTAGTTACAGAGAGCAATTTTGATAAACTAAACCAGTCACACCCTTTCGATTATAATGTTGATTGTCATGAGTTGGTTTAGTAGCATTGAAAATAGATTTGATTATTGGCTCGTCTCTCTTTAATTGGGTTGATTGGAGAGTTATAATTGGAATTGATAATTGGTATATAGTCATTGCATTCTTTTATTATGACAGTTGAATCGATAAATCAACATCTCTTAATTGGTTTATTGAGAGTAAACATAAATGTACAGTCACAAAGACACCTCTTTTTGTTATGAGTTGATCTGTGTGTTTCCTACAGTGTGGTATAAATTGAAGTGGTTGTTGTTGTTGTTGTGTGTTTAATTTTTCCGATCGGGATTATTGCAATTTGAAGTATTAATAACCATGGCCTAGCTATCTACTGTTTATGATTTATAGACATCCTGCATCGTTTGGTTTTATTGCACCATTAGAGATGACCACAAGTTTTTGGTAGTATGGTTTCATTGCAAATTTAATTGTTAAATTTGTCAAAGCAATGGAATCAAACATGTTTTAAAGGAGTCTGTTCAACTCAGGAAAGACCTGTGTCTATGTTTGATTTGAGAAATTAAATTATGGGTAGAGGTTGATGCTTTTTTTTTTCTACTATTATGCTTAACAGAGTTGAAGCAATATGAATGTGTGTTCCTTGGATTTCATTTTAAATATGAAAAGGAAAGAATGAAAAGAACATAATTCTTTTGAAAAATATGGGTGAAAGTCATGACGATTCTGAGTATGATTATATTATGTGTTAATTGAAAGTTTTTAAATAGATTGGATGAGGGACAATGAATAATTTTTAACACACAGTAATTGTTTAATTGGTCACAGTGATCTTTAAATTGGTGTTGGAATAGTTGTATCGAATACAAAACTATTTTTATGGATTACTAAATTGGTTTTTCGAATAGTATTCGCTTTTTCCCTACCATTATTTCACTTTTCACACAATACAATCTCCTCGCCTTCCCATATTCACTATCCACTCCTTGTTCCTAAAATTTAATTATAGTTAAGATAAGTTATGTATTATGATAGTTAAAGGATCACAGGGATGAATTACAGTGATGTATTCTTTTGGTTTACGTTACAGTTGATTGTTTGTTGTCTGTTAGCAGTAATCATGATCTTTTCCCCCTCATTCTAACATTTTTCACTCAATACAACCCCTCGCATATCCCAGAACCTCTATTCACCCCTGCTCATTGACAACTATTAATCAATTCGTATGGATTGGATTGCATGAGTCTGATATGTTGTTGAGCCAAATTTTATTTCATATTTAAAAGAGTTTTCATGTATGGTTGTTAAAGAAACTATTTTCTAATCAATTATGCATACAGGAATGATCTTTTTCAACAAAGGTAGCCATGGTCGAGGTAACTGAGGAAGAGGAAATTGGAACATGGGACCTAGAAGGCCAAGATTCTCTATACACTTTGATGCAGACTCGCAAGAGTTAGGCCAGTTATTTCAAGCTAGATATTTTAATTGGATTGGGGAAGGAGTGGTCCAACCAGGCCTGAAAGGCCTCCCTTACAAGCCCCACGGGTCCCTGGTATCCTAGTGCCTCCTCATATCTCACTATAACCTGAAATCCCCAAAAACGACAGATGGCAAGAGATTGTCCACCCGATAGTCTCCCAACATTGTGGCTGGCCTAACTTGTCTTTACCTGCTCCTCCACCTATTAATCAAATTGTCCAAGCTATTGTTGTCCACTCACCAGTACAGTCTTCTCATGTAAGCAAAAGGTTAAAAACTGAGGTCCACCATGCTCGTAACAGAGGAAAAGCCATTGATGCCACCTCGTCACCCTCAAATGACTCTGATAAATCTGTGTCCTCCTGCATACATTTGAGAGATGATTGCTCTCATGTGATCAGTGAAATTAGGCCTAAAGGCTCCACACAACCTAAGGAAAATTTAGAGAGATCAAAAGGTGACAACAACAACAACAAGGGAAAGATTGCCTCCGAGAGTGGCAAATATTGATTTTTTTATTTTTTTATTTATTAATTGTTGAGAACAGTTGACTTCTGAGATTTTGGACAGCACACTATTTTTGATATATGGGTAATATATTTTTGGAAATAATTTCAATTATCATTGATATAAATTGTCAAAATATGAAGTGATGTTGGGAGTCACAAGGAGGGATGTTTTGTATGATTAACTAGTTTTGTTATGATTGTTAAATAACTAAAGGGAGTCACAAGCGGTCCCACTTACTAGTTATTATTTATTTAAAACCCTTATTATGATTTTATTACTTTTCCCCCTTAACTAAAAAGTTGGTTGATTTTTGGTTAACTTAACTAAAGAAGTAGTTCAACTACTTCAACCAATTCTAATTTGATTAAAGGCAAAAAGAAAAGGAGGAACAAGAGGAGAATAGAAGGAGAAGCATACCAAGGTTTTATCTTTGAGTTTTGTTGAGATAATTCAGTTTTCATTCATTCCTTAATTCATTATAAGCATAATTATTTTTTATGATAGTAGGGTCCTATTGTAGATTACAAGATTCAGTGATGAATTGCATCATTCAGACACTTGTTTTTTAGAGGTGTTGATATATCTTTGATAGTCTGTGTAGACTTGTCTATTTATGAATTAGATTTAATGACTAGCAAAGGCTATTGTGCAGAGTCGAGTGGGAAACAATCTGTGGCAAGTTGATCCATCTTTTAAAGTTCAGTATTTTACTTTCTGTCAGAAGTCCTTTTGTATGTTTCATCGGGGACATCTAAGTTTGACTTTGGTCCAAAACTTCCTCAGAAAATTTTGTAAAGAGAACGATTCTTTTGATGAATTGGAATAAAATAAACGATCTCTTTATGTCTCATCTATTTTGATTATTGACTTGGTGTTTTTACTTCTGTCTCTATATTTATTTCAGCATCTATTATGTTTAGAAAATTACATAAATAATGAATTTTTCAGCAAGCTTTTATTTATAGGAAAAACCATCCTAAGCACTTGTAAACAATACTTGTGAATTATGATACCAATTTTGATGGCTATAAACATAGGGTGATATTATCGTCTATCTTGTTTTAGCCAAGCAAGATCTGAAAAATGCTTGAGTAAGATCATTTCATATCTTTTCCTCAACACCTTCATGTTCCTAATAATGTGTGAGTGTTTTAGGAACGTGCGGGCGCTTTAGGAGTTCGTGCGCGTTCCTAAAGTGCACACGCATTATTTTCATTTCAATTTTATTGGGGGTTGGAGTGATAAATCTAGCATACATTTTTTTGTGTTGGTTACCTCTGATTTAGGTTTCAGATGACAAACCTAGTGGCTTGGTCTGCAATTACATGAAAACCTCTCTATATCTATGTTTTTTACGTTATTTTTCTATAAGCTACATAAACTGGTTGTTGAGGAAACTACAAACATAGATAGAGTTCGATGTGCAGATTCCAAATATATAATTTTAAGAAAATATTAATATTGTTTATTATTTTTAATCTATTTTTGCATTGACATATATCAAAATCCTTAAATACGTACCTCTTTTATTTCTTCTATAACTTTTTGTCAGCTTAACCATTTTCAAATGAGTTATACACTACACGAGAAAAGAACTATATCTACAATATAAAAAAAAATCAATAACGTTGAGAACCTCATAGTGTGCGCGAACGAAAGGCGTTGTAATTTCAAGGATATATTGACTATCATAATTTTAAAAAATATAAAATTAATATCATAAATTTTGAAAAATACACTGCGAGGGATGATTTTAAGGATGAAAACTTATTTGTAAATGTAGAAACCTTGGCTAATCTTACTAATCCTTAACTGATTGGCGATACTTTTGTAAAATATTCAAATTTCTAAGGATTTTTTATAGTTTTTATAAAATTTTGGTGATTTTTAAGGTAAAATAATTTTATCCTATAGAATTTGGGCGAATCATTTTTAAAATAACGAATCTCGTTTTTGGAAAAAACATGGAAAATTAGTCCATGAGTGAAATTTATCCCCTAAAATCATCCCTGCGCCGCACTAGAAAAATGAGTTCTCTACAATTATACAAATTTTTGGAAGGAAATTCCATCATTAAGGTACTTAACACCTACACAAATGGAGACATATACTCTATATTTTTTTGGAAAAATAACATACCACTATTAGAAAAAATCAAATTTCACATAGTTATTCACAATTTCTATGAATAAAAGTTGTATATTCAGAAAGCTAATTCAATTTCCTACATTTCATTTTTTACATCATAGTCAAATTCATTGTAAAAGTACCTTGAATAATCCGTCCAAGTTAACAAATTGTTGTTTTTCCATGTTTACATTGCCACTAACGTGTCATGAGAGACCATCATTAGCTTGCACTCACCCTCATATCTTCTGATTCCTAGGGACTTAGAGAGAATGACATATAACGTTGGAAAGGTCTTGGAATAAACTTTCCAACTATATAATATGTGTTTCCATTTGAGCTAGTTATTTAAGGTAAAAAAATATTCAAACATAGGGTATCCAAACTGACAAAAAATAATACTTTCAACAATCTTCATCTTGCAATCTTTATCTTGGACATCTATAGGCTCCCCTTGTCTTTGACATCATTGACAACAATATTCCCAATATTGTACATGTTTGTTGAGTTGGTTTCCTTGGATTTTGATTCGGAATGACAAACCTAATGGTTTAGTCTGCAATTACATTAAAGCCTCCAATTTTATGAATACCTCTCCATATCTCTATTTTTGACTTTATTTTTCTATAAGCTAGACAAATCCATCATCGATGAAACTACACACACATATAGATGCAAATTCCAAATATATAATTTTTTAAAACAAAAAATATTTTTTACTATTTTTAATCTATTTTTGTCTTCACATATATCAAAATCTTAAAATATATACCTATTTTATTTTTTCTATTAAAAAATATGTAAAATTAATATTATAAAATTTTAAAAAATACCTAAAACAATGGGTTCTCTACAATTACACAATAATATTTTTAAAGAAATTCCCTTCTACTTAACAAATCACTAATGGAGACATATACATTATATTTTGATTGAAAAATAACATACAAATGTTAGAAAAACTCAAATTTCACATAGTTATATATTAGAAAAATTATATAATCACATCACTAATAGAAACATATACATTATATTTTGATTGAAAAATAATATACAAATGTTAGAAAAACTCAAATTTCACATAATTATATATTCGAAAAATTATATAAAAATTATATATTAGAAAAACTAATTTAATTTAATGTATTTCATCTTTTTAGGTCATATTCAAAGTAATTGTAAAAGTACCTTAAATAATCTCCCAAGTTAACACATTGTTGTTATTTCATGTTTGCATTGCCACTGAAATGTGTCATGAGAAAAATATAGGTGAATATTCAATTAAAAAAAACATAATTTACTATTAAAACTTGTAAATTTTTAGTCAATATAATCAGTTTAATTATGTTTATGTAAAAAATACTTAGATTTTTAATCAAAATGGCTAAATATTTATTCAACAAATGACAAAAAAATTAAAAGACAATTAATGAAATTTCACCCCAATACTTGGATTTTTAATCAAAATGGCTAAATATTTATTCAGAAAATGACCAAAAAAAACTAAGCAATTAATGAAATTTCACCCCAAAAAAATACAGGGAGTGTTAAATAATTTCACCCCAAAAAAAGTGTTGAAATAGGGAATAGGGTGTTTATGAGAGGAGCTACCCTGAGAGAGCAATAGAGCGCTATGGTACTCTCCAATGCATTTCCAACAAAAACAAAGAATAACTGATTCTTCGCAAAGCTAAAAGTGGCCTCTACTTTGCTCTTCATACGAGGAGTTCGAGTAGGCGCAGCTGATTCTCTACTCCTACACCCCACTGTAGTTTGGGACATCCAGAGACATCAAGGTTTACCAACGAGGTTAATAGTTCAATACCTGGCAGTTCTTCAATATCAGAGCACTCCCTCACATCTAGTGTTCGTAGCTTTGCCAGCTGCGCCATCCACGGTATTCTCTTCAGCTTCGCACATTCGGATGCGCACAACTGCTCCAGTGACCTCAAAAGTTCAACACCAGGCATCTCTTCTACCCCTGAGCACTTGCAAACATCCAGTAGTCGAAGCTTTGTGAGCAGCCCTAACCCCTCTATTCTCTTCAGGGTGACACATCCATTTACCCTCAACTCCTCCAGAGATATCAACACTTTGGCAGGCAATATTTCAATAAATATCGGACAAGCTGAAATATTGAAGCATTCGAGCCTGCTCATATCTCCAAGAATTTGGCTAGAGATTTGTAAATTACAGCAAGCCTGCAATTGAAGATATTTAAGCCCAGATAAATTTCTGAAGGAATTTGGAAGCCTTTCCAAACTGTGGCAGCCTTGGATATGGATGCGTTCTAGATTTGTTAAAATCCCCAAGAATTCTGGTAGTGACATCATTTTTGAGCATTTGATTAACTCAAAGACTTTCAACGACTGTAAAAGACAAAATTCTGTTGGCAATATTAATATTTCCAGACTCTCCAGGTGAATCAGTTCGAGGCGCTGGAGCCGCCCTATCGAATTTGGAATAGTCGATAGGGGAGCAGAAACCTTCAATTCCCTCAACTGCAATGGTACCTGCAAAATGTATGTTCATTACTTTTAAATATGGATTTATTTTCTTAAATTATATAGTAACCCCTCTTTTTTTTTTTTTGCGAGAGATGGAGATTTAGTTCCCCTATCCCCTTACCCTAATCTATCAAATATGGTCTTTTTTCACGTACAAAACCTTTCAAATTTGAGAGTGGACAACTGTCCAATGATTTCCTTTTATTGCAGATTTATTGGAAATGAAGGATGCTATTAAATCTACAGGATTCAAAAATCTCAGTCCAGATTATGCAATCCATATATCTGATATATACAATTTCATAAAAACAATCTCAACCAAATTTAAATTAAAATCTTTAATTTATTTCCAAAATAACCCAAACAAAACCGTTAACCCTGTATCCTACTTCAAAATTGTTAAACACTGTGTATCAATAACAACTCACGCAAGCTTTTAACTCAATAAATTCTTTTTACCTGTAATTCGTCTTGCCACATTGATTCCAATACTGACCCACGCACTTCTAAAACCCTTAAATACCTCGTTGGAATCCAGGAAGGCAGAGAAGAGCAAAGGCAGTTGTTCCAGCGAAGCCATATGAGATTTGGTGGAGACCACTTTCGCCAAAATCAGTTCCAAGAGACTATCTTCTAGTGTGTCAGGAAGTTTCAATATACCACGATGCCATGATATTTCGTACTGGTGATCATTGTCATTATATTCTTTAGCGACTATGTTAATTCCTCGCACTTCTGTTGTTATCTGTTCAATATTGTTGAAGTTAGAAGAATGAAAAAATTGGATCTAGATTTTATTGAAAAATGCAAAGGTTGAAAGTAATTTTTGTGAAAATTTAAACATGGACTTTTTTCGGCCATCATCATTGTCTCCTAGTTACTGCGATATGGAGTTCCAGCAAATTTTTTATATTTTTATGAGATTTTAAACAGAAGTATCAGAAAAATGTAGCCCAAGAATATCAGAAAAATTGTAACATGTTTGGACTTCGCTCATTTACGAACGAAAAAGTTGAATCCAATTGATAAAAAATTGAATGATTGAACACTCACCTGTAATTGCCGCAACAAATCATCAATGTTGTGTGTCTTAAGCTCACAACGCTGCTTTTTTGCATCTGCTTCAATACATCTTCCCAAAACTTTCAGCTGATCGTGCATATGTATATTATTTTCATTGTCCACCTGTACAAGACACCTACTTTCTAGATTTTGGAACCCGAACTCACCGCTCCAGTTTGCATCCCATATTCTGATGGTTGTATCTTTGTTTTCTCCTACGAGAAAACCAGCGATATCTAAAAATATTTGTTGCTCTTCGTCATCGAGTGCCTCATAACTAAGTTTAAGTGTTTGACATATGCCAGGGGGAAGTATCTTGGTAAGCTTAACCAATTGACGTGACCAAAATGTGCCATTTTTCCCATAAAGAAGTGGCCCAACCCCTACTAAACATAACGGCAATCCATCGCAGGCTTTTACAAATTTATCAACCAGAGGTTCAAATCCGGGGAGTGGAAGGGACCCGTTGAAAGCATGGGAGCAGAAGAGTTCTCGGGAGTGGAGTGTATTAAGGCCTCTTAGCGTGTAAATTGACGATTGTTCCACTCTCGAGCTTGTGAGAATGTTTTTATTTCTAGATGTAATCAATATCACGCCATCAATGTCGACAAAATTTTTAATCGGCAAAAGTGCATCCACCTGATTCAAGTCATCAACATCGTCTAAAATTATTAATGCCTGAGAAGATGGTAGATGTGCTTTAAGCATATTTATACCTTCATCGATATTGTCTATTAGCATATCTGATCCGGTCAAGCTTGTAAGAAGTTTTCTCTGCAAATCAAGTAAAGAGGTTGATCTGACATCAGATAAAAATGAGGATCTTCGATAACCTGAACGGTGTCTATTGAAAAGTTCTTTTGCCAAGGTTGACTTTCCTACTCCACTCAACCCAACCATCCCGAGGACCTGAGGTTTTCCACTCTGCCGCAGCAATGATACTATATTTTCAACATCTTTCACCTTTCCTTCCAAACCAGTCGGATATTTAGCAACATACAAGGGTATTCTAATTTTCATTTTTTTGAACACTTCTTCAACTACCTTTTCTAGTAGTTCCCCCTCGTCGCTGTTTAATCACGAGAGAGTAAATAGTATTAGTGAAAAACAAATGTCAATGTGTATCTATCCAACATAAAGTACTACCATACCAAGAATAAATTTCGAGGTCTCACTCTTTATATGTCGCCAGCTCGAAACCGCTTATGTCTGCAGCACGAGCAAGATCATTTCTCCATTTCTCAACAGTGGCAGGATCGTGTTGCAGCTTATCTTCATGCGTTTTCTTGCTTTCTAGGTCCTGTAGGGCTCGAGCATACATGCTTTTTTCAGTCCGCGTCGAGCGAAGGTCACAAGGCCTGACACCATAATACACTGGAATAATTGGAGCCCCCGATTCCAACATGTAGACGAGTTCAGTTAGACACCATTCTGACTCTGCATATCGCGGAGAGAAAATAGCCACATGGACGGAAGCGTTTGTAATAGCGTCTTTTATTTCAATGGGAAAGTTGCCTCCCACCTGCAATACCTGCTCGTCCAAAAACACTTTGAATGATTTAACAAGGCGATGATAGAGATGGCTCGCGAACGTTTTTTTCACGTCCGGCCCGCGATGGTTAATAAAAACCTTATAATAATTGTTGGTGGGATTAGCAGCAGTGGAGGAGGCTGCGGCCATCGCCAATTGGATTTTCAGAGTTGAAGATTGTAATGGAAAATGTTGATTCGGGTACAACGAGGAATTTCAAGTTGACTTTACCTGTCAAATTAAAATGGTCAGATTTTTTCATGTCCTTCAATTGAGGTTTTATTGACGTTTTATGCAAATTTTTACATTAGAAATTGTAATTGTTGTTATAAAGTTTTTTTAATTATAAATTATAATTGTATGTTTTTTTTCAATTCTGTACAATTTTTTTTTATTATAGAATATGGAATATTTCCCATGATATATATGGGGTAAGTTGTATGTTAAAAAACTTAAAACTCCAACCCATGACCTTTAGCATCACGATCAATTAAACTAATCCTTGGAATTATATTTTAATTCAATTTTATTTAACAATTGTTTTCAAAACAATGCTAATTTAAAATTTTGTTATTTAATAATTATACATTATTTAGTTGTTAATGGAACTATTGAAAAATTGAACATGTAATATTGTTTTACTATATATTAACACATTATCTTTAATTAGATAAAACTCTTTCTATTATCTAAAAAGTAAAATGCTAATTTAAAATTTGTTATTTAATAATTATACATTATTTAGTTGTTAATGGAACTATTGAAAAATTGAACATGTAATATTGTTTTACTATATATTAACACATTATCTTTAATTAGATAAAACTCTTTTTATTAACTAAAAAGTAAAAGAAGTTTTTATAGAAAATCAAAAGAATTGATAGGATTTTATAGAAAATCAAAATAATTGTGTAGATGGAACGAAAAAACAAAAAAAATTCACAATATTAAAAATCATACTATACAAAGGTTGCCACATTATCTTTTAATTAGATAAAACTCTTTTTCTTAACTAAAAAGTGAATTTTTATAAAAAATCAAAAGAATTGATAGGATTTTATACAAAGGTTGCCACATTATCTTTTAATTAGATAAAACTCTTTTTCTTAACTAAAAAGTAAAAGAAGTTTTTATAAAAAATCAAAGAATTGATAGGATTTTATAGAAAATCAAAATAATTGTATAGATGGAACGAAAAACCAAAAAATTCTCACAATATTAAAAATCATACTATACAAAGGTTGATTCTTTTATATGTTTTTGTTCATTAGTCTTCTTTTTCATTGGAGCATTCAGCTAAATGGGAAATACAAAAAATTAAAAATATAAAAAGCTTATAAATATGGAGAAACATAACTTATAATGCGAGGAAATACTTCTTATCCTAAGTGTTGTTTATAAAAATCTTGGGTGCTCTGAATTGTTGGAAGTGGTAAAGAATCTAGAAGGGGAAGGTTAATGGGCTCTCAATGAAACTTTTATAGTTTTTTAATTTTTTCCTTTTGTAATTTGACTTATAAGATAATTTTTAAAATTATTGCTTTTAGAATCAAATTTTATTTTTCTAAAGGTATTTTAAAGGAGTAGTTTGGGTTCTTCGAGAATAGGCAGATTACATTGGTATTGAAATTAGATATGATGAAAGCTTATGATAGAGTTGATTGGAGCTTTCTGGATGTCCTCTTTCTCCTTTGTTGTTTTTACTTATTGTAGAAAGACTAAGTAGAATTCTTCTTAAGCTAGTTGAAGATGGAAGACTTAAGGAGTTTTGGTAGCAAATGGGGTTAGGCTTACTCACTTTCTTTTTGTGGATGATGTTATTTTATTTGGTAAAGACTCTTTATCAGAATGACAAGTTTTTAAGGATGCTCTTGACTTGTTTTGCAATGCTATTGGAATGTCTTTTAGTTCTCAAAAGTCTCAATTTTTGGAAGCAGGTTGGTCTAGGGAGGAGTTACTTCATTTAAAAGAAATTCTACCTTTAGAAGAGGGATTTAAATATTTGGGGTTCTTTCTTAAACCTAATTGCTACTGCTTAAAAAAGTGGGAAAAAAATCTAATGATTTTGTTTTGGCAGAGCACTGGCAGCAAAGAGTTTGTAGAGGAGTCTAATGATTCGAGGTCTTTGGCATGAAGTGATACTTAAAAAATACTTGAAAAATAAATATGTAGTGGAATGGTTTAGAGAAGGGAGAAACAACTTAAAAGGAATTTCAAATTGTTGGATGGCCCTTACTTCCTCTTTGCATATCATCATAGATTGGATTGTTTGGAATCCTGTAAATGGTTGGGATATCCATATCGAATTGGATCCTTTGGTAGGGTCTCAATCTTACTTTAAACTGTCTGAGAATTTAGTGTCTACGCTCCACTCAAAAGGTTTGAAGATTCTGGCACCAGTTGCTTCTATGGTTACAGGAAATTTGAATGTTTTTAATTGGAAAAACGTGGAGATGCTTGATCTTTCTGGAGAGAAAAAGTTGAATGGGAGAATTATGTGAGGGGACTTAAGAATTATAGTTTTGTGCTATCTGATGAAAATGATTCAATTCCTTGGTCTTGGGATGGTAAATGAGGGAAATTCTCTGCAAAACAAGCTTATGAGGTACAATTTATAAATGATTTGAATGATGTTTCAGAGGATTCGTTTATTGATGTATGGAAGTGGCGGATTCTCTTGCAAATAAAATTATTTTTTTAGTTGTTGATTGAAATAAAGTTCTAACTTGGGACAATTTGGCAAAAAGAGGTTTTATCGGTCCAAGTAGATGTGTGTTGTGTGGAGAGGAGGAGGAAATGATAAATCATCTGATGGTTCATTGTTCTTTTTCCAAAGAAGTTTGGAAGTATATTTCAAATGTTTATCAGTTAAAAAAAGAGTGGGGTTTTGGTCAACTTTGTGATTGTTTCAAGTGTTGGATTAAGGAGATGGGAAATTGGAAGGAAATACCTTGTTTTATCTATTGGGAAGTTTGGAGACATAGAAATCTGATTATATTTGAAGGTTACAATTTGTCTCTTTCTAGAGTGTGTAACCGAGTTATGCAAGATCTAGGGGAAATAGGAAAAGATCATTATGTCCAGTCTCAAAGAATAACTCGTCCTCCCTTTTTGGAGGGTAATATTGATGATACTGAGAGGGGGTGAATCAGTATCAAGTACAATTTAAAAACTTTTTCAAGTTATACTTCAGCCAGATTATATATTCAATTATATTCAATGAGCAATGAACAATAGTAGAAGAGTTACACCAATACACCACAATACACCATGCACAATATATGAGAAATAATTGTAGGGGATGGTCCCCAAACATATGAATGAATGTAATCAAGGAAAACTTTACTTATATTCCTTCCTATTTTAAACTTATGTCTACATTGTTTTCCAAAAGCACAATACTTGCAGAAATTCAAATTCAGAAACTTCAAACTTGGAAGTGACTTACGATCAACCAGTACCTTAAGCCCTTTCTCGCTCATATGACCTAAACGCTGATGCCATAAAAAAAAAGAGTCACTTGCATCTTCGGATGCTACAACTGCTTGATTTACTTCTCTCCTTCCCTCAGGCTAATAAAGGTTCCCAATCCTCTTTTCCTTCATGACTACTAAGATGCCTTTGGACACCTTCAATACTCCACCTTGATTTATACACATGTAACCAATAGAATCTAGAACTCCCAAAGATATCAAGCTCTTCCTCAATTCAAGAACATGCCTTACATCTCTTAATGTTCTTACATAACCATCATGCATTTTAATCCGGACGCTACCAACTCCAACAATTTTATAAGAAAAATCATTTCCCATAAAAACAACACCATCATCAATAGATTGGTAAGTTGAGAACCAATTTCTACGAAGACACATGTGGCTAGACGCACCAGAATCCAACAACCAATGCTAATGTTGATGTGAAACATCACAAGTAGACAATACCTCATCAACCATACCTGAACTGGAACCCGAACTTGTTTTAGATACATTAGCTTCCTTTGATTCTTTTGTGGAGTCCTCCTTGGATGCATTTTGTCTTTTCCAACAATCCTTCTTGAGATGCCCAGATTTGCCACAGAACCAACATTTTTACTTACTCTTCTTGCCTTTTGACTTAGACCTTGATGTACCCCTATGATTTTGCCCTCTTTATGTAGATCGACCTCTAACCACCATTGCTTCTGTTGTTGAGGTTTCTTTACTGGGTCTTTTCCTCATCTCCTCAGACAATAAAGCTTCCATAACAATGTCATAATCAATGGTATCTGTTGTGCTAAACCATATAGTTGTGACCAGATGATCCCAAGACTTAGGCAACGAACACAATAGTGTAACCGTCTTGTCCTCATCTTCATATGTTACATCCATACTAGATAATTGACAAGGTAGAGTGTTGAAAACATTCAAATGATCAGTGATTTTCATACCTTCTTTCATCTGCAAGATATACAACTTCCTCTTCAAGAAGATTATGTTCGTCAAGTTCTTTGTCATATACAGACTCTCCATTTTGGTCCACACACCTATTTCTGTCACCTCTTCAGCGATGTTAAACAACACTTCATCTGCCAGGCACAAACTGATAGTATTGAGGGCTCTCGCATCCAGATCCTCCCAGTCCTCGTCTGTTATGCTTGCTGACTTCTTTGACTTTCCAGCCAAGGCCTTTTGCAATCCTTGTTGCACGAACAGATCCCACATCTTGAGTTTCCATAGCGCAAAGCTATTCTTACCACTGAATTTCTCCACCTCAAACTTAAAACTCTGCACTTTCGCCATTAACAAAAAAAACTCCAAAATCACTACTTATAAAACCAAGTCATTTTATAGTAGAGGAGTTTTATTATATTTAAGGTTAAACCTAAAAAATATAAACTTTAATTCAAATGTTTTAAACAAAAAATTAAAAAACCTTTTATTAAACTACCCTTTCACCTTTTTTTTAAAAAACTCACCTTTTATCAAAACTTACCTCCATGATTTAATCCACAATTATTCATAACATTTGTCTCATATGTTTAATAAGATAAACGTGACCTCATCCACCCTTTATAAAATATTATAAAGTCGACCCTCCACAAATTTTATACCAAATCGAATTTTTCTTAAACCATGCAAAGTTTTGTTAAAGATCGACGCTCCTTAGTGGGGGAAAGGGAGTGCTAGTTTTAGAGATGAACTCTCCCTTAGTGTGTATGGGGGAGCGTCGATTTTCCAGCATTCTGTGGTGCACAAAATGTGTGCACTGATCTAGGATAAATTAATATTTCTTAAGTGTGAGAGGGTCGGCACACCTCTAACACTGTTTGGGGAGCATCGATGACCTGAGACACTCAATCACGTTTCTAACACTCAATCACGCCTTCTTGTTCTCATAGGATACTGCACACAATTCTTATTGGCTCACCTGCAACACCTACTCAACCTGCTCTGATACCACTTGTTGTGCAGTGGAAGAAAAATAGAGCATCAACAAGCAATATTAAACACGCATAAAACCAAGAACAACAATCCCCCAATTGACAAAGTGATTTATGTGGAAACCCAATGAGGGAAAAAACCACGAGAAATGATTATCGATCTTCTTATTATTCAAGGGAGAATTACAATAGCCTTCATAGGCATACAATCATCCTCTCCTCACACACTTTTTTTTCTTCTCTCTGCACATGCTTACACTCACATTGTACTCTCACCTCTATGGGTATGCTCGCATATATAGCATCCATCACTCAGTTACACAAAGTGATCATGAATAGATCACATAGTTACATGAACAGTTCATAAATAGATTTCATGCATGCGCATTAACATAGTTGCATGCATGTGCATGTGACCGCATGAGGAAATTCATTGGCATGTTTCCAACATTGTGGTGGTGATTAATAAGGAAGATCCTAGCAAGGAAATTTGAAGTGGAGACTCCATGCAAATACAAATGAAAATGAGTTCTCCCAACACCACCCATTTTTAACCAGTGACAAGCCACGCAAATTGGATGCTGCAAATGAGAATGAATTGAGAATAATGAGGAAAAATTCATTGCTAATGTTGCACAAGGGAGTCATTCTATTACTACAAATGATAGGAGGAATCATCGACAATTTGAGCCTCCAAAGAACCACGATCTGATTTTCATAGAGAAAAGTGCCCACAAGCGACCTCAAATCTGTTTTCTCGGTTCGGTAGGCTCTTCAGTGTTAATGTTTATGCCATTATTATAGTTCTTTGCATTTCAATAGATAAGAGCAACATAAGAACAAGATCACTAAGAAATACACATTCACAAGAGACACAACATTTATCCTAGGAAACCTTCTAGGGTAAGAAAACCCAGCAAAAACTTCCTTATCATAAATTGCCAATACAATGTCAAGAGATAACTCAAACCAATATAGATAGTCCTCTCCAAAAGATGTGCCACTCTTCTTCCTCTCTCCTTTGCCAGTAACAGATCAGAACTTGTCTCTCAAACTGAGCAAGTGAGTTATGTTTAAATGAGGCGCTAGCCTCCTTTATTTTTACAAGTGCTAGCACGTGTGAAGTGTCTCTTCACTGGTAGGGCTGACTTCTCAATATGGGTGGGTAAACCCACCTTTATTATATTTCTGGGTCTTCTTATTAATTGCTAGGGTCGACTTCTTATTCTGCCTATTATAATTGTCCGTTGACCAATCCGCAAAAGAGGATTTGGTCCTGTTACAATATCCGACATGATCAATCCACAATGGGGATTGATCCTATAAATAAAATATCAATAATAATAAGAATACTCTTTGCAGTTACATTATTTCAACACTC
>JZKD02S0086795.1:0-25049 GCA_000966675.3 Picea glauca | reverse complement strand
ACACATGCATTTATTGCACATGTACAATAGTATGTATGAGTTTTCTTGGCTTACTTACTAATATTGTCAGTTATTAGTTATGAATGTGTGAACCATGTTTCTTTTCCCTTGTATCGTAAAATACTTTAACTTGGGGACGAAGTTTCCTGAAGGGTGGGTGTATGTAACAACCCTAGTTGAATAATTGCTGAAGGGTTATTAAGTTTAATTAATTAAATAATTAATTGTCCTAATGTATATTAGTTAAATAATGATTATTTATCAATAATATTAATTAATTAATTAATTAATTATTATTTTTTAATGTATATTAATTAATTAATTAATTAATTAATTAACTCATTTGATGTTTGGCTAATAAATTAAAGTTTAATAAATTTTAATTTATTTAATAGAAAACTTAACGTATTGAGGGATGGTTGGCATTGAATGGAGGGATAAGGTGGTTGGCATTGAATGGAGAGGTAGTGAATGGACAGGGGGATATGAGGGGGCAAAGACGTTCGAGAGAGGGACTTTTTGGGATTTTGGAGGGGCAGGGAGAAATTTGTTGAGAGGGGGAGATTGTATTGAACAATTGCATTTTCTGGTTTTAGGCTGGAGGAATTTGTTAGACTGTTATAGGGGAGCATTGACTGTTGGGATTTTTGGGATCGGGGGCTAGGAATCCTCACAGAATCTTGGAGCTAGGGAGCCAGATAGGCTTTGTTCCTAGCTGGCAGGGAGGAAAGATTCGGTTTTGGGCAGAGTAGCGAGGACAGACAGAGTTGGGGAAACAACATCACTATTATCGATATGATGGTTCACTATTTTCCTAAGCTGTGTATGTTTAATTATATATATATTATTTGTATATCAGGTTGCTCAATCATAATTTGTTGAACCATGAATTGTTAGTTTGTTAGTTGTTGAATATAAAACCATAAATAAATTATGATATAAATTTTGTGTTTAAATGTATTAAGTTTTAGGTTCTGCTAGTTGGACCATTACATAAAAAGATTAATTTCATATGTATCTATAAATATAACTTTAAACAGAAAAATAGGCATTCTGCAAATCCATAGAATTCATGTGGAAATAACTGTAAATATATTCATGCAGCATACTCATGCAATACCCATAAACATAAAAACATGTATATATAAGAAACATATAAATTGACACACATTTGATACTTATCTTTTATAGAAGACCATCAACTGTGTGTAGACCTTCCATGATCCTCCCGACCTTAGACCACGCTGCTCATAATTATCAGTAATGGTTCACCCCTAAGCTGGGACTAAAATCCACCCGGGTAAAGGGATTCCTAGGCTAGGTTGAGACAATATAGACAATGGGAAGTATTTCCTCCTAGAAGACAACTCAAACTACCATCCTACAGTCCCCCATTCCACACATGCTTGTCCCACTCCAGGGAGTGTGCCCCTTCTCTGCTCAATACTCCTTTGGTTTCCCCACTTCCCTTCCAGGGCTTCAACAATAGGTTGGAAAGGAAGTCTCAGAGCACTGTAGTTGTAGTTGGGACCCCTCAGGAAATCACTTTCCCCATCAATTCTCTCACCTGAAGAGAGTTTCTCATAGGAATGACAACTCGCCTCTTCAATCCATGGGCCAAAAAACCCGCCTCTTTTGTTCAGTGTTTAAGTCAACCAGTTAGAGGCTCATGTGAAGGAAGTAGTAGCATTCAAGGTATGGAACATATGTTTCTAATAACAAAAAGTTACAACACTACCTCAAGTAGGTACAGGTGCATTGTGCATCCCAGGAGGGATATGGTTTACTAATGATAAGAGGAAAGGTAAGGGGAAGTTCAAGAGTGTGTGCAGGTTCCACGAGTGCATGAATGATGCAAAGGTCGACTGATGGAGAATGTTGTTGAGTGTGTGAATGGATGAGGGAGTGGGAAATGGAATAATTTCCCCCACCTTTATCTGTGATGAAAAAGCATTGCCCTCATCATTCAATGAGGCGCAGTGGAGGGAAAATCAACACCCAGGGAAACGCATTCAGAGCTGGTTTGGATTCCAAGGAGGGTGTGTCACCTTAAATTTTAAAACCTTTGTAATTAAAGTCTCTTTAATATTTTGAGGCAAGAGCCATTGTATGCACTCCAGATTATTGTAATCGTCTTAATTACATGTAGGATTGTACAGATTTTGAGCATTGGCTCATATCTAAATTCTAATTATCCATTTAATGTGATAAAGTTAGTGGTAGGTTGCTTCTATTGTGAAATGATAGCACTAGAGTTGTCTAGAGGGAAGGCTTGAGAATCCCCCTCGTATATAAATGTATGTAATCTATGCCCAAAAGAGGTTGTTGAATTTTATTGTGATTTCTGCTAAAGAGAGTTCTAGAGAGTAGTTAGTTGTTGGAGAAATTTTGTTAGAAGTTTGTAGAGAAGAAGTTGAGAGCTGCAGTACCCTTTATAAATATTTTCTAAATGAATATAATAGAGGACATTTTCTTGAAATTATGAGTCTACTTATCTTTGAGCAAATTGGGTAATGTCATGCTTTCTATTTTTTGTGTTTTATATGCCTGTGTGTATTTCATGGTTAATTGAATAATCTGAGTTTGTTTGTTTGTTTATAAGAGTTTTCTAAAGAATTGCATTAAACTTCCATTGGGATATGGGGTCGGTATTAAAGATTAGGATTAGAGACAACTTTTATGAGGTTCCTTCACAGGGTGAGATAATGATACTGCTAGATCTTTTAGAATTAAGTGGGATGAAAAAGACAAAACATGTGGGAAAATCAACCAAGCAAAGAAGCAATTAAGAATTTTTTTACTTAATGTCAGATGAATAACATATAGATCATTACAGAACAAAAACATAGTGTACGTGACAAATTCTGTTCATTTACTTCCTTTTAATGATTAGAAACTGAAAACATAATGATCATAGAGAAAGATAAACATCACCGACATTCAAAACACAAGAATCCTGTGAATAGCCTTTTTATTACTGGTCAATCCTTTTGAAAAGATTACACAGATAGCTCCTTAGGTGCAAAAATCAACCCACAATACTTCGAAGTAAGAAGTATTTATACAATAGTTACATATGATCATGTCATTAATGACTAGGATATGGTCGAGGAAAAATCTAACTAACTAGATTACAAATTACAAAATAATAGGAATGTTGGTGATCTATTTGAATCCTTGGTGTTGATTCTGGGGGAAGTAGTTGATGATTCATAACTTTGACTGGACTGTCTTCTTCTTGCTAACTCAGAAATCCACTTCACCGTTACTCAAGTAAAGAGCATAGGTCTTCCCATCTATTTTGACTAGGATGGAAACCTTGAGCAACTTTTTGTATATTTCGTCCATTTCAGTGTACTTGTAAAAAATAGGATTTGTGATGAAAATGTATTTTATCTCATGTTGGATGCTCAGGTCCAACTGTAAATTTTCTAAGAAATCCTTGCCAGTAATGATCCCTTGTATGCCTACAAATTTAGAACCATCTGTTGCCACTGTGTTGATCATGTGCTTGTAGTCTGACTGAGTGATGAGTTTGTCATTTATCACTAGTAGTCCAGGGAGTCCCTTCTTATGGAGTGTGTCAACCTTACTGAAAAATATCAGCACTCCAATTTCCATTATCTAAGCTTTCTCCTCTAGCTACATCATCAATCCTTTCTTGGTAAAGACTTTATTGACCTCAAGGATGGTCACTTTTCTATCTTCACTTTCCAATGCCTCTAACTCATGCTTAGTCTTGGACTTCAGGAACCTGATGACCTCAGTGGCCTCTGTGGGATTCTCTCCTAATTCTTCCCTTATCTTTTCAATTGCCTACCTGGCCTTTTGTACCAGTTCATGTTGTTCAAAAATGATTTGTATGAATGGACATATCTCTTTCATTGACTTGTTGATGTCCATCCATATGTTTTCCTTTGCCTCAGACAGTGTTTTAGCCATGACATGCTCCTTCTACAACTTTTGTATTTATTGGTTGAGTCTTTGTGATTTATTCATCTATGTATTATAACTGGCCTGGAACATAGATTTCATCTTCTTGAGGTTTTTTACATCATCTTGCAATCCTCTAATTTCTTCCCCTTACAGGGTCATGTCCTTCATTGACTTCACCAATTTCTCAAAAGCGTCTGGAACTTTTACTAGGATGGTTGATGGAATCTCTGATGTTGTGGCTATTGTTGTTGTACTAACTCCTGAGAGAGGAACTACATCTAGTGGGATAGCATCCATATGCACACTCTGTTATTTATCTTTAACCAACTTATCTGGATCAGACTCCATCTCCTTTATCTGTGCATTCTTCTCCATTATCAATTTCATCATATGCTCTTTGTGGCCTTCTTTTTCAGCCATTTCCTTTGCTTGTGAATCTTCAGTGGCTCAAAGTTTCAATTGTTTCCTTAGAGATTCTATGTCATCATTTTTATTCTTCATAAGTTCCTCGGATACCTTGACATTGGATGGATCATAACCGATCTTTAGTACCAGTTCCTCTATGGATTTGATTTTATTATATTTGGCCAGAGAGGATATCTTTTCTATCTTTAACTAAGATTGGACATTGTTTAAGGACACCTGCAATTTTGCAGCTGTCAGTGATGCATTTTTAATGGTGGATAAGATCATCTCCCCTATTTTCCTATGCATGTCCATTTGATCTGCTGGATGAACCTCTTTCACATCAAATTCAAATGATGCTTTATTGTAATCAGAGGTTGTCTTGGGATGGGGGACCTGTGCTTGTAAGAATTCCACGTATATCCTTCCCTTCTCTATGTCAAAGATAGAAAATAATCTATGTTGATTTATGGATATTTGCTTCCAAAATTATGCATATGTGTTGTTGTTCAAAATATCATTCTTCTATTTGATCATCTTGTATTTTTCAAAAATGCTTGATCCTATTGGCTCTTGAGAGGATTCAGCTGAAACTATAGTGTTTGTTTTCTTATTGGATGAGGATGTGGACACTATGTGTTGGCTGCCTAAGAAGACTGATGAATTTTGTCCCTACATAACTATAGTGGACTATTTTTCTTCCTCTTTGAGACTGTCTGGTGTGTGACTAGTCTTAGTCCTCTTCCTGTAAATTTGGAAGTCTTGAGCTGACACCTCTGTGACTGAAGGTGAAATCTCTTTCCTGGATATTTTTTCTTCTTGCACTTTAGGAGTGCTGGCATGTAAAATGTTGGTAGGTGAAGGCTTCTCTTCTGTCTCCAGCAAAGTATCTTCCTGCTAGTTTGTCTGATTCATGAACTTTTATACCGTTGGTTTTGGCACATGAGCATAAGGAGAAGTCTTTTGTTTGAGCTTGGTTTCTGATATGATGCCAAAGGGGTCATAATTCCATGGGAAACTCAGATTGAAATTCATTTATTTCAAGAGATTGTTGGATTCTTCTCCTACAACTCTATTGTTACATATGGAAGAACCAATTTGGCTCTTGATCCTGAGTTGTTGCTTCTTCTTAAATGAAACGAAGTGGATGTCATCAGAGTTGATCATATGTCTGATGTATTCCAAGGAAAATATTATGATAGGAAGGTATTTTGGCATCTTGTATGGAGGTAATTCACACCCATAAACTTTGATTTCAGTATGGTTCTGGTAAAGATACCAGTCCCCTGTTTTGGCTAAGTTTGATAGGTGAAGAATTCTTTGGACCTCCTCATTTATACTTGGTTCCATTATTCATCTGAGAATGCACACCATTGGATGGTAAAAATGATCGATGAAGTGTTTGAAACTAAACTCAGATCATTTCTTCCTTGCTAGTGATGTCCAAGAAGTCACTAGTCGAGGGTTCCCCTTTTGATCCAATTTCTGAAAAGCATAAGAGAATCTGTCTTCTTGGAAGAAAAGGAACAGGTACACCAGCAATAAAGAGTACCTGAACATTCCCTCTTTGGAGAACATGAAAATTTGTTCACGTATAATGTCAGCAGAAACTGACTGTCATTAAATTGAGTTGTAGCTTTTTCTTCTGTGGAAAAAATGGACAGAAAACCCAAAATGGGTCCATCTACCCATTCATCAGAATAATATCCTAGTAGGAAACATAGGGTGGAAATGATTTGGTTGCCTTTGACTGAGAATATAGAATAAGGATAGGGAGGGTTCTTTTTAGGCAACTGTGTGTCTTCTGGTAAGAAGATTTCAGATATCTTAGCTCTTTGAGGAAAGAAATTTTTATGATAGAGTTTAGCTAGAATTTCAATGGAGAACAGGATGGCAGAATCAATTATGGTTATTTGCATCGTCTGGTTTATTGTTTAAGGGGTGATGGTGAACATAGTTTCACTGGATGAAGAGACAATGGCCCTTTGGCCGGGAAGGTAATGGGATTCACACTTCAAGGAAAACATAGGGAAGTGATAGGTCTGGGGAATCATGTACAATGGAATATTAGACTCCTAGAGTCTAATCGCGTTACTCTGGTCTAGGAAAATATTTTTAAGCCAGAAGTGTAATTCAAATAAATCGAATTCATACTTTGACTCGGCAACTTGGTAATATTTATCAGCTAGGGGAGCGCGATCTAGGTCGACGGGAGGAGGAAGAAATGGGTTTTCTTCTGTTTCAACGGATTTGGATTTGGGTTCCATAATTAAACAAAGATCTGAAGACATAAAATGATATTGACTGTGATTACTTGATTTAATGTCACTTGTCAATGGTGTGCATGGTGGTGATTATCTTGAAAAAAGTAAATGGCGGTGTCGACTGTGTCTGGATTAGTGAACAGTGCAGGAATGGAAAAAAAACAGAGTTAAACGGTGTAGGGGGGTGAGGGTTATGGCGCAGGTGGTAAGTTGGATGGGTAATAKTCACGTGGGATRGMATTGATTGGCCAAYRGGTAGATGGGTGTGACATGGTGGGTATTAAATGGTCAACGAGTATAATGAATGTGATGTGCAATAGGGTAGTGGGATGTGGCGTCTGACAAGGTAGGTGGGTGGTATCAGATGAGTGGTTAGGTGGTTTCCCTGGAGGGGGGGTAGGTGGTAAGAGAAAATGAGATGGGGGGGGGTCCGGTAATATCTAGATTTGAAGCTTTGCAGGGGCCCGCACTGGGAAAGCCACTCTCTCGGACCACCCCCCCCCCACCGTTAAAGGAAAAAAGGTCAAGGGGGTCTAATATTCATTGTTGGTGGTTGATCTGAGCACGGCTTGATCAACCACTAATATATGTGTKCCCTTTAGCCACAAAGCACCAAAATKTCAAACCTTGATAGAACTTAGGATAAAAGTATATTGTGRGTAGCTCCCCCTTTTTTAATTTTTTCACCAAGGGGTCAAAAACACATCAATTTAACTCAAAAAACACACATTTAATCAACCTTTGGCAAACGTTTATTGAAATAAAACATGTTAACCTATTTCCTAATCTAATTACCTAACACATTAACCCAATTTAAATTGTTGGGTGAATAATTACTCTAACCTAATATATTTGCACCAGCTTATACTATTTGGCCAAACGTATTCACTAACCTATCTAATTTGGCCAAGATTAGACTATTTGGACAAATTTATTCACTATCCTATCAACATAAATTTAAATGGTTTGATCATGGTTAGACAATATGATTCAAACCAATTTTGTTTCATGGGGTTTTATCTTTTTATCTTTTTATTTCTTATACCCTCTTTTGATTTTTATTTTATCTTTTCTTTTCTTTTCCTTTTCTTTCTTTTTCTTTTTCTTTTGTAAATCATTTGCAAAATTAAATATTATTTACAATACAACACAACTATAGGAAGAGATTCTAATCACCAAGTGATCCTATGAAATATACGGTTATAACATTGGATCCACTTGGGGATGGTGCTCTCCTTGTGAGGTGCCAAGAACCAGCTACCAGTTGCCTTGAAACGTCTTCTCCAATGATTTTTTTGCATCCTGATTTTCTTTATTTAACTATAAATATGGTGTTCCTTATCAATGGCTTAGGGCCTTCTCTTTGGGCTTCAACCATATGATAAAAAATCATACACACATGACATAAAAGTAAAAATGTTTTGTATAATGCTATGAGTGAAAAAGATCTTCATTCTAGTGGAACAAAATGTTTGAGCATTCTGTCATTGATAGGTCCTCCTGGCAGATCTTCTCCATCCATGTCCTTGATTAGAAATGCATTGTTTCCTTTGTAATCCTGGATTATGAAAGGGCCTTTCCATAAATTGTGGAAATTTTCATGCTTTCCCTTGTCTTCATTTCTTGAATCCCATTTTAGTACTATATCACCCAATTTGAAATCATTATCCTTGGTTCTTTTGTCATAAATTTTCTTGATGCTCTCTTGAATCACCTGGGTCTAGTTATAAACCTCCTCTCTGGACTGTTGTAGCTGTATCATCTGATTGATCCTTCTTTGGATTTCATTAGGTTCTACTTGTACTTCTTGTAACAAATTCGTAACAAGAAAACCCAAAGAGGTGGGAAAAACAACATATGTTCCATACACCAACTGATATGGGGACATACCAATTGACCTATTTGTAGTCAGCATGGCTGCCCAAAGTGCATGTACCAACTTGTTGTGCCAAGACTTCTTGTTTTCCTGCAATATCTTCTTGATGATATTGAACAAAATCTTATTAGAATACTCTTCCAATCCATTTCCTTGAGGGTAATAGGATGTAGAGTGTCCTAAAGTGATCTGATACTTACTACAAAATTATATCATCTTTTTTTATCTGAAATTTTCTGCATTATCAATGATAATATTTCTGGGGCATCCAAATAGATAGAGAATGTTGTTTTCCAAAAATTTTATAATCACAGCATCAATGTCTTACCTTGAGAGTACATCTCCAATCCACTTGGTGAAGTAGTCAGTAGTTGTAAGGATCCACTTGTGCTGACCTGACGAAGGTGGGTGAATATTTCCAATAAAATCTAAACCCCATTGTTGAAATCGATATTCAACCGAAATAGGATTCAAGGGTAAAGGAAAAATTTTCCTTTTGCCTTCAAAGATATGGCACTTGTGACAGGAGGTTACCATTTTATGGAAATATGCAAACAAGGTGGGCCAGTAAAAACCATATCTAACAATTTTGTTAGCAGTAGTCTTCCAATTTAAATTCCCGCCACAATCCCATTCATGAAAATCTTGCAAAGCTTTGTCAGCTTCATCTTTCAATAAACAATTCAGTAGAATGCCTCCAACATCTTTCCAATAAACATTTCCATTTAGAATGCAATATTTCAATGATTTAAGTTTTAAAAATCTAGCTTTAGTTTTTGTCAAACCAGGAGGAGCTTGTAAATGATGTAAGACAAAGATAAGGTCTGTGTACCATGGAGAATTTGAGAACAACTCTTTGACATGTGGAGTCTCTTTCTCTCTTTGTTCATCAACTGCAACTATAAATTTTATATCTAAAGCATGAAAATTTGATTCAGCCATTAGTTTCGCTAACCCTTGAGCCTTAATCAACTTGGTTGGTTTGATCTCTATATCGTACTCAAGGATCACAACAATCCATTTACATCTTATGCCATCTAGGTTATCTTGAGTCAGAATATCTTTCACCACTACATTCAGAACATAAGAAATGATATGTGAATGGAGAATGTATATTTTGAAATCCTTAATTGTTTTTACCAAGGAAAAATCTCGTTTCTCCATGATGTTGTAGTTCAATGCAGCATCTCTTAGTGATTTGCTGAAAAATGTTATAGGTTGTTCATGGCCTTCATTGTTTTTCTGCAAAAGGATCGTTGCAATGTTGTGTTTAGAAGCAAAATAGAATAAGAAGAAATATTTAGTATAATCATGACTGATTAGTACAGGAGCTTGTGTCAATGCCAATTTCACTTGATCGAGGGACTGCTTAGCTTCTGTGTTCCAATTTATTATTGTATATTTTTTAAGCATGTTTGTGATGTTTTTGAGAAGTTTTGCTAAATTAGGGATAAATCTCCTCAGAAAGTTTATTTTGCCTATGAATGATTGTAATTCCTTGATGTTTCTTGGATGGTCTATCTTCTCGATGGCCTCAATCCTGCTAGGGTTTGTTTTGATCCCATATTTAGATATAATGTGTCCCAACAAATTTCCCTCTTCTAGACCAAACAAAGTTTTATTGGGATTTAATGAGATTCTGAATTTTCTACACTTTTCAAAAAAAATCCTAATGTGTTGTAAATGTTCTTCATCAGTTTTTGAATAGACAGTTACATCATCCAAGTATATGACAATAAATATCCCAAGTTCATCCACAAAATCAATGTCCATTGCTCTTTAAATATGGTACCAACATTCATTAAACGAAAGGGCATTTTCACATACATGAAAGTACCCCAGGGTGTAGTGAATGTTGTTTTCTCTTGGTCATTAGTGTGGACAAGGACTTGGTTATAGCCAGAAAAAACCATCTAATAATGATATTATGCTAGATCCAACTACCTTTTGTAAGATATGATCCATTTTTGGCAGAGGATAGTTGTCTTTAAGTGAGACCTTGTTGAGGTTCCTTAAATCAATGCAGAGCCTCATTTCTCCACTCTTATTTCTAGTAGGAACTATGTTAGAGACCCATTTTGAGAACCTTAAAGGAACAATGATTTTATCCTAATACATTTTCTTAATTTCCTTTTGAATTAGGGGCATCAGCTTGGGGTTAATTCTTCTATCTTTATGCTTGAAAGTATTATTATATTATTTTATAGGTATTTTGTGTTGTATGATACTAGTGTCATAAGATTTCAAATCTTCATAGCTCCAAGCAAAAACATCTACAAATTCTTTAAACAATTCAATATATTTCTACTTTTGTTCAGGAGGTAAAGATTTGGATAAATTGATCATTTTAGGTTCCTTATCTGTTCCTATGTTGCATTCCTCAACATCTTTCCCAGTAGGTTCAATTTTTGGCTTTTTGGCTACATCATTGAAATGAAACAATTATTCAAGTGGGACTAACCCTCTAGGTAGGATATTATCTTTTAATTGCAAAAAATATGAGTTTTCTTCATTTTCATTTATTTCTTCTGAGTCTATTTTATTTACAGTATCATTATCACTATCTACATCAATGTTTGCATGCTCAAAATCATTTTTGGACTGCAGGAAATCATCAATATTCTCATCATTACCAAACACTTGTGAGTACTTGATATTGTCTGGGACAGTAGGTCTACATTTCACCTCCACTGTGTATTGGTGATTTGTATGGAAAGGTATTTTACAAGTGGCTACTAAAGTAGCTAGTCCATCTGCAAGTATGTTTTGGCCTCTAGGAATCACCTACAAGTCAATTTCAGTAAAACATTGCAAAAAATCCAACACAACATTTCTGTAAGCTCCGAGTTTAGGGTGTTTGGCAGAATACTCGCCTTTGATATGTTTAATGATAAGTTCAGAATCACCTCTTACCGTAATTCTTTTGGCACCACGATTCTTCAACAATTTTAGGCCAAGCATCAATGCTTCATACTCAACTGTGTTATTGGTGCACTGGAAATTTAATTTTTAAAAATGGCTTTCTGAATACCTTTCTTTATGATTATGCACCCACACCCCAACTCCATATTCTTCTTTACTAACAGCTCCATTGAAATCCAAAATCCAGAGAGGTTTTGTTGGTTCATCAATTTGTATTGTCACTGTTTTACTTTCCTTAGGTATTGCTTTACCTTCCTCGGGGATTAATTTACCTTCCTGGGGTATTTCTTTACTTTCCCCAAGGTTACACACATCATATTCCAGTCATGCAATTTGACTATCCATGTCACCATCATTATATAAAATGAAGGAGTCTAGATCAGAATGAACAAAGTACAAAGGATAGTTATGTGGTTTCTCTTAACTATTGAACATGTGTTTCATCAGAGTCTCTCTGTACAATCTTCTATGTTGACCAAAAATAGGAATGGTGTCATAAGACGTGTCTAGCTATAAGGTACCCTTTAAATTGGCACCCCATGATCGAGATAATAGCATACAATATTTTGAAGGAATATCTGCAACAACAATATCCATTAACATGCTTTTGGCTGGAATTTGTGCCAAGGTGATACACAAGTCTTTGATCAGACCTATGCATTTAACTTTGCTTGAATCAAAAGAGTATAAGCCCTTGTAAGGCCTAGTGATATCAAGCCCTAATTTCTCCATCACAATCTTGGGCATAAGATTGTGAGAAGTTCCAGAATCCAACATGGCATTGTGTAATGTCTTATCATGGATATTTAAACTGATGTAAAACTGAGGAACATAACCATTGTCAGTTTGTCCCTCAACCTCGAGACCAAACAAAAGCTTTAACTGATCATCAGCAATGTTCACAGTGTTTGTACCTACTCCTGGTTCTATGTTCGAGGCTTTGATCACTTGTGATATGTAATTATTTTTTTTCATCAGCTCAGAGAGAGGGATAGGTATTTTCAATTTGGCCAAATCACTTTCCAGACTGAATGTGGTAGGGTTTTTGTTTTGATTGTGAAGATCTGATTTATCTGCCACATTATTTTGTATAGTAGGATTGGACTGACTTGTGGATGCAACCTCATTTTGAGTTTTTTTTGGTATAGAATCAGGTGGTGTTTTTGGAGGAGTCTCTGAGTTTTTATTTTCAAGAACTTTCTTGACCAGAGTATCTGAGGGTTTCTTAGTTTCATAATCTTTTTTAGTTAGGTTGTCATCATGATTTTTACTTCTCAAGTTGTATTGCCTGTGGACTTCCATTATGGCATTTTTTAAGGCTTGTTTTTCTGACTCTTCCTCATCTACCTCGGTATGTGAAAGAAGAAAAAGTTCTTGTTCTTCCTGAGTGAGAAAAATGGAATCATTGTCATTAACCGCCACAAGATTTATGTGAATTTCATCTAGTCCCTATATGGTTTNTTTCCTTTTGCCTTCAAAGATATGGCACTTGTGACAGGAGGTTACCATTTTATGGAAATATGCAAACAAGGTGGGCCAGTAAAAACCATATCTAACAATTTTGTTAGCAGTAGTCTTCCAATTTAAATTCCCGCCACAATCCCATTCATGAAAATCTTGCAAAGCTTTGTCAGCTTCATCTTTCAATAAACAATTCAGTAGAATGCCTCCAACATCTTTCCAATAAACATTTCCATTTAGAATGCAATATTTCAATGATTTAAGTTTTAAAAATCTAGCTTTAGTTTTTGTCAAACCAGGAGGAGCTTGTAAATGATGTAAGACAAAGATAAGGTCTGTGTACCATGGAGAATTTGAGAACAACTCTTTGACATGTGGAGTCTCTTTCTCTCTTTGTTCATCAACTGCAACTATAAATTTTATATCTAAAGCATGAAAATTTGATTCAGCCATTAGTTTCGCTAACCCTTGAGCCTTAATCAACTTGGTTGGTTTGATCTCTATATCGTACTCAAGGATCACAACAATCCATTTACATCTTATGCCATCTAGGTTATCTTGAGTCAGAATATCTTTCACCACTACATTCAGAACATAAGAAATGATATGTGAATGGAGAATGTATATTTTGAAATCCTTAATTGTTTTTACCAAGGAAAAATCTCGTTTCTCCATGATGTTGTAGTTCAATGCAGCATCTCTTAGTGATTTGCTGAAAAATGTTATAGGTTGTTCATGGCCTTCATTGTTTTTCTGCAAAAGGATCGTTGCAATGTTGTGTTTAGAAGCAAAATAGAATAAGAAGAAATATTTAGTATAATCATGACTGATTAGTACAGGAGCTTGTGTCAATGCCAATTTCACTTGATCGAGGGACTGCTTAGCTTCTGTGTTCCAATTTATTATTGTATATTTTTTAAGCATGTTTGTGATGTTTTTGAGAAGTTTTGCTAAATTAGGGATAAATCTCCTCAGAAAGTTTATTTTGCCTATGAATGATTGTAATTCCTTGATGTTTCTTGGATGGTCTATCTTCTCGATGGCCTCAATCCTGCTAGGGTTTGTTTTGATCCCATATTTAGATATAATGTGTCCCAACAAATTTCCCTCTTCTAGACCAAACAAAGTTTTATTGGGATTTAATGAGATTCTGAATTTTCTACACTTTTCAAAAAAAATCCTAATGTGTTGTAAATGTTCTTCATCAGTTTTTGAATAGACAGTTACATCATCCAAGTATATGACAATAAATATCCCAAGTTCATCCACAAAATCAATGTCCATTGCTCTTTAAATATGGTACCAACATTCATTAAACGAAAGGGCATTTTCACATACATGAAAGTACCCCAGGGTGTAGTGAATGTTGTTTTCTCTTGGTCATTAGTGTGGACAAGGACTTGGTTATAGCCAGAAAAAACCATCTAATAATGATATTATGCTAGATCCAACTACCTTTTGTAAGATATGATCCATTTTTGGCAGAGGATAGTTGTCTTTAAGTGAGACCTTGTTGAGGTTCCTTAAATCAATGCAGAGCCTCATTTCTCCACTCTTATTTCTAGTAGGAACTATGTTAGAGACCCATTTTGAGAACCTTAAAGGAACAATGATTTTATCCTAATACATTTTCTTAATTTCCTTTTGAATTAGGGGCATCAGCTTGGGGTTAATTCTTCTATCTTTATGCTTGAAAGTATTATTATATTATTTTATAGGTATTTTGTGTTGTATGATACTAGTGTCATAAGATTTCAAATCTTCATAGCTCCAAGCAAAAACATCTACAAATTCTTTAAACAATTCAATATATTTCTACTTTTGTTCAGGAGGTAAAGATTTGGATAAATTGATCATTTTAGGTTCCTTATCTGTTCCTATGTTGCATTCCTCAACATCTTTCCCAGTAGGTTCAATTTTTGGCTTTTTGGCTACATCATTGAAATGAAACAATTATTCAAGTGGGACTAACCCTCTAGGTAGGATATTATCTTTTAATTGCAAAAAATATGAGTTTTCTTCATTTTCATTTATTTCTTCTGAGTCTATTTTATTTACAGTATCATTATCACTATCTACATCAATGTTTGCATGCTCAAAATCATTTTTGGACTGCAGGAAATCATCAATATTCTCATCATTACCAAACACTTGCGAGTACTTGATATTGTCTGGGACAGTAGGTCTACATTTCACCTCCACTGTGTATTGGCGATTTGTATGGAAAGGTATTTTACAAGTGGCTACTAAAGTAGCTAGTCCATCTGCAAGTATGTTTTGGCCTCTGGGAATCACCTACAAGTCAATTTCAGTAAAACATTGCAAAAAATCCAACACAACATTTATGTAAGCTCCGAGTTTAGGGTGTTTGGTAGAATACTCGCCTTTGATATGTTTAATGATAAGTTCAGAATCACCTCTTACCGTAATTCTTTTGGCACCAAGCTTCTTCAACAATTTTAGGCCAAGCATCAATGCTTCATACTCAACTGTGTTATTGGTGCACTGGAAATTTAATTTTTTAAAATGGCTTTCTGAATACCTTGCTTTATGATTATGCACCCACACCCCAGCTCCATATTCTTCTTTACTAATAGCTCCATTGAAATCCAAACTCCAGAGAGGTTTTGTTGGTTCATCAATTTGTATTGTCACTGTTTTACTTTCCTTAGGGATTGCTTTACCTTCCTCGGGGATTAATTTACCTTACTGGGGTATTTATTTACTTTCCCCAAGGTTACACACATCATATTGCAGTCATGAAATTTGACTATCCATGTCACCATCATTATATAAAATGAAGGAGTCTAGATCAGAATGAACAAAGTACAAAGGATAGTTATGTGGTTTCTCTTAACTGTTGAACATGTGTTTCATCAGAGTCTCTCTGTACAATCTTCTCTGTTGACCAAAAATAGGAATGGTGTCATAAGACGTGTCTAGCTATAAGGTGCCCTTTAAATTGGCACCCCATGATCGAGATAATAGCATACAATACTTTGAAGGAATATCTGCAACAACAATATCCATTAACATGCTTTTGGATGGAATTTGTGCCAAGGTGATACACAAGTCTTTGATCAGACCTATGCATTTAACTTTGCTTGAATCAAAAGAGTATAAGCCCTTGTAAGGCCTAGTGATATCAAGCCCTAATTTCTCCATCACAATCTTGGGCATAAGATTGTGAGAAGTTCCAGAATCCAACATGGCATTGTGTAATGTCTTATCATGGATATTTAAACTGATGTAAAACTGAGGAACATAACCATTGTCAGTTTGTCCCTCAACCTCGAGACCAAACAAAAGCTTTAACTGATCATCAGCAATGTTCACAGTGTTTGTACCTACTCCTGGTTCTATGTTCGAGGCTTTGATCACTTGTGATATGTAATTATTTTTTTTCATCAGCTCAGAGAGAGGGATAGGTATTTTCAATTTGGCCAAATCACTTTCCAGACTGAATGTGGTAGGGTTTTTGTTTTGATTGTGAAGATCTGATTTATCTGCCACATTATTTTGTATAGTAGGATTGGACTGACTTGTGGATGCAACCTCATTTTGAGTTTTTTTTGGTATAGAATCAGGTGGTGTTTTTGGAGGAGTCTCTGAGTTTTTATTTTCAAGAACTTTCTTGACCAGAGTATCTGAGGGTTTCTTAGTTTCATAATCTTTTTTAGTTAGGTTGTCATCATGATTTTTACTTCTCAAGTTGTATTGCCTGTGGACTTCCATTATGGCATTTTTTAAGGCTTGTTTTTCTGACTCTTCCTCATCTACCTCGGTATGTGAAAGAAGAAAAAGTTCTTGTTCTTCCTGAGTGAGAAAAATGGAATCATTGTCATTAACCGCCACAAGATTTATGTGAATTTCATCTAGTCCCTATATGGTTTTGTTCCCATAATCAACATAGTTCTCCTGAAAGGGTGGTCTGATCTATTGATCAGGACCTCTCTGTTCTCTTTGTTCTCTCGACTCTTTTTGCCTTATCTGGGAAGGATTTCTCCTAAAGTTGGGATTTCGGATTTGAGGGGTGGGTTGATTCTCTCTAGGTGGGTTCCTATCAGTGATTTCCAATCTCTCCATCATTATGTCCATTTTTCTAACCAAAGAATCTATTTTAGCATTTGCAATGGAAGTGGAAGGTTCTTCCTTGATTGTGACTCTCCTTTCTGTTCTTTTCATGTCCCTCCTAGCTAATAGGTTTGCTTCAACACTTACAACACTTTTTTGAATATCTTCCAGAGTGGCAGAGTTTCTTTCTCTCAATTGATAGGACATATTAGGATCAAATCCATCATGGAATTTAATCAAGGCCATGCCTTGAGGAGGTTTGATATCAGCATGAATAGCATTATAGATATTATTAAAACTTATGAATTATTCCTGTACAGTTTCCCCTTAGTTTCTTCTGATATTTTCATATTCAAATAAAATTTTGAGAGGTTTTTTCTTTACCTCCCATCTATTGAGAAACGTTTGGTGAAAATCAACAATATGAGAAATGATGGCAGTAGGTAATGCTTTAAACTATTTTTAAACATCACCAGTTAAACTTTCTGCAAAAAGTGTCATTTGAACATATGCCTCATAAAATTCCTGTAAATCGAAGAAATCATTCATTTTATCTATGTGTTGGTGTTCATTAAGGGCTCCATTACCATCAAAATGAGGAATCCTAGTTTGATAGTCCTGGGGCATGTTATGTAAGGGAGCATCTAACACCAGAGGAGCATATCTTTCTTCCATGATTCTTGGAGGAGGCTGATTGGAAATTTGTATGATTGGTTGAGAAGTGACAGAAAATGTGGAGGAAGCAGGGCTGGGAGGTATAGACTGAGATGCTTGAGGATTGACAGAATTTGCAACAATAGAGATGGAAGAAATCTCAACAGACTATTGGAAATGGGATTTATACAAAGCTTGGTCAAGCTTTGATGCTATATCTTGTAGTTTCTCAAACTCTTGAATGATTCACTGATCAAAGTTTGTTGTAGGAGAGAGAGTCTTTCAGGGGTTTTAAGCTGAAGGATGGTTTGATCTAATACTATTTATTCCAAAAAGATATCATATTTGGTTCTGAAAAGAATATGCTCGAAAGGCAGGTCAAACTCGATATCCTAGATTGTGATAAGCTTCTCAAGAAGAGAAGTGGCCCTAAGAAGAGGATTGTTACTCCCTTGTTCTTTTGTTGTGTTTATTTTTCTAATATTTTTTTTGAGGTTATCTACTATTTTTAAAGGCTATGGATCAGGGTGAGATCTAGTGTGAATTATTTTTGGAGCAAGAAATTAAACTTTAAGAAATATAATTTAATATGTACAAATTTCAACAACCTGTGAACATTTATCTCTTGAAATTTAGATCTTTAATTGTTCAGAAATAAAGTTTTCTTACCTAGGGAAGACAATTTATAAGGTTTGGAAAATTTGTTCAATTCCCTAGTATGGTCGCCACTATGTTAGCACTCTGTAATTCCCAGAGGTTGTCAAGGAAAGAATAAATTGACAGAGGTAAATTACCAAAACCACTTTTGAAACTAGGATCCAGACCTGCTAGTTTCAAAGAGGGACATCTCTATATGATTTAGAGTTGTTTGAGTTTCAGATATTAGGCTAGTTAAAATAATCTGAGTTTGTTTGTTTGTTTATAAGAGTTGGATAAAGAATTTCATTAAACTTCCATTGGGATATGGGGTCGGTATTAAATATTAGGATCTGAGACAACTTTTATGAGGTTCCTTCATAGGGAGAGATAGTGAGACTGCTGGATCTTTTAGAATTAAGTGGGATGAAAAAGACAGAACATGTGAGAAAATCAACCAAGCAAAGAAGCAGTTAAGAATTTGTTTAATTAATGTCAAATGAATAACATATAGATCATTAAAGACCAAAAATAGAGTGTACGAGACAAATTATATTCATTCACTTCCTTTTAATGATTAGAAAATGAAAAAATAATCATCACAAAGAAAGATAAACATCACCAACGTTCAAAAACCAAGAATCATGTGAATATCCTTTTTATTATTGGTCGATCATTTTGAAAAGATTACATAGAGAGCTCCTTGGGAAAAAAAATAAAACCACAATACTTCGAAGTAAAAAGTATTTATACAACTGTTACATATGATCGTGTCATTAATGACTAGGATATGGTGGAGGAAAAATCTAACTAACTAGATTCGAATCCTTGGTGTTGATTCTGGGGGACGTAGTTGATAATTCATCACTTTGACTTCTTGACTATCTTTTTATTGCTAACTTGGAAATCCATGTCATTGTTACTCAAGTAAAGAGAACAAGTCTTCCCATCTCGTTTGACTAGGGATGGAAACCTTGAGCAAATTTCTGTATATTTTGTCCATTTCAGTGTACTTGGAAAAAATAGGATTTGTGATAAAAATGTATTTGATCTCATGTTGGATGCTCAGGTCCAACTGTAAAGTTTCTAAGAAATCCTTTCCAGTAATTCTCCCTTGTATACCTGCAAATTCAGAACCATCCTTTTCCACTGTGATCTTCTCCTTGCAGTCTGACTGTGTGATGAGTTTGTCATTTATCACTAGTAGTCCAGGGAGTCCCTTCATGTGGATTGTGTTAACCTTGCTAAAAAATATTTTCACTCCAATGTCCATGATCTAAGCTTTCTTCTCTAGCTGCAGCATCAATCCTTTCTTGGTCAAGAATTTCTTTGTTAAGCCCTAATATTGGCTCATTACCCCTTAATTGGGGCATATTACATTAGTAACATTATTTTATTCATGTCAACTTTATTCCATTAGTTGTAATTATACCTCCTAGTCTCCTATATATACCAAGAAGACATTTTCATTTGGAATCATCTTGTACTTGAACATTTATGTGGGGTAAAAGGAGGTTNTGGAATTTGTGCCAAGGTGATACACAAGTCTTTGATCAGACCTATGCATTTAACTTTGCTTGAATCAAAAGAGTATAAGCCCTTGTAAGGCCTAGTGATATCAAGCCCTAATTTCTCCATCACAATCTTGGGCATAAGATTGTGAGAAGTTCCAGAATCCAACATGGCATTGTGTAATGTCTTATCATGGATATTTAAACTGATGTAAAACTGAGGAACATAACCATTGTCAGTTTGTCCCTCAACCTCGAGACCAAACAAAAGCTTTAACTGATCATCAGCAATGTTCACAGTGTTTGTACCTACTCCTGGTTCTATGTTCGAGGCTTTGATCACTTGTGATATGTAATTATTTTTTTTCATCAGCTCAGAGAGAGGGATAGGTATTTTCAATTTGGCCAAATCACTTTCCAGACTGAATGTGGTAGGGTTTTTGTTTTGATTGTGAAGATCTGATTTATCTGCCACATTATTTTGTATAGTAGGATTGGACTGACTTGTGGATGCAACCTCATTTTGAGTTTTTTTTGGTATAGAATCAGGTGGTGTTTTTGGAGGAGTCTCTGAGTTTTTATTTTCAAGAACTTTCTTGACCAGAGTATCTGAGGGTTTCTTAGTTTCATAATCTTTTTTAGTTAGGTTGTCATCATGATTTTTACTTCTCAAGTTGTATTGCCTGTGGACTTCCATTATGGCATTTTTTAAGGCTTGTTTTTCTGACTCTTCCTCATCTACCTCGGTATGTGAAAGAAGAAAAAGTTCTTGTTCTTCCTGAGTGAGAAAAATGGAATCATTGTCATTAACCGCCACAAGATTTATGTGAATTTCATCTAGTCCCTATATGGTTTCGTTCCTATAATCAACATAGTTCTCCTGAAAGGGTG
Organism: Picea glauca; assembly: GCA_000966675.3. Taxonomy (NCBI): domain Eukaryota; kingdom Viridiplantae; phylum Streptophyta; class Pinopsida; order Pinales; family Pinaceae; genus Picea; species Picea glauca. The sequence goes on along the minus strand of JZKD02S0086795.1, from coordinate 4,419 downwards.
GTCTGATCTATTGATCAGGACCTCTCTGTTCTCTTTGTTCTCTCGACTCTTTTTTCCTTATCTGGGAAGGATTTCTCCTAAAGTTGGGATTTCGGATTTGAGGGGTGGGTTGATTCTCTCTAGGTGGGTTCCTATCAGTGATTTCCAATCTCTCCATCATTATGTCCATTGTTCTAACCAAAGAATATATTTTAGCATCTGCAATGGAAGTGGAAGGTTCTTCCTTGATTGTGACTCTCCTTTCTGTTCTTTTCATGTCCCTCCTAGCTAATAGGTTTGCTTCAACACTTACAACACTTTTCTGAATATCTTCCAGAGTGGCAGAGTTTCTTTCTCTCAATTGATAGGACATATTAGGATCAAAGCCATCATGGAATTTAATCAAGTCCATGCCTTGAGGAGGTTTGATATCAGCATGAATAGCAATATAGATACTATTAAAACTTATGAAATATTCCTGTACAGTTTCCCCTTAGTTTCTTCTGATATTTTCATATTCAAATAAAATTTTGAGAGGTTTTTTCTTTACCTCCCATCTATTGAGAAACGTTTGGTGAAAATCAACAATATGAGAAATGATGGCAGTAGGTAATGCTTTAAACTATTTTTAAACATCACCAGTTAAACTTTCTGCAAAAAGTGTCATTTGAACATATGCCTCATAAAATTCCTGTAAATCGAAGAAATCATTCATTTTATCTATGTGTTGGTGTTCATTAAGGGCTCCATTACCATCAAAATGAGGAATCCTAGTTTGATAGTCCTGGGGCATGTTATGTAAGGGAGCATCTAACACCAGAGGAGCATATCTTTCTTCCATGATTCTTGGAGGAGGCTGATTGGAAATTTGTATGATTGGTTGAGAAGTGACAGAAAATGTGGAGGAAGCAGGGCTGGGAGGTATAGACTGAGATGCTTGAGGATTGACAGAATTTGCAACAATAGAGATGGAAGAAATCTCAACAGACTATTGGAAATGGGATTTATACAAAGCTTGGTCAAGCTTTGATGCTATATCTTGTAGTTTCTCAAACTCTTGAATGATTCACTGATCAAAGTTTGTTGTAGGAGAGAGAGTCTTTCAGGGGTTTTAAGCTGAAGGATGGTTTGATCTAATACTATTTATTCCAAAAAGATATCATATTTGGTTCTGAAAAGAATATGCTCGAAAGGCAGGTCAAACTCGATATCCTAGATTGTGATAAGCTTCTCAAGAAGAGAAGTGGCCCTAAGAAGAGGATTGTTACTCCCTTGTTCTTTTGTTGTGTTTATTTTTCTAATATTTTTTTTGAGGTTATCTACTATTTTTAAAGGCTATGGATCAGGGTGAGATCTAGTGTGAATTATTTTTGGAGCAAGAAATTAAACTTTAAGAAATATAATTTAATATGTACAAATTTCAACAACCTGTGAACATTTATCTCTTGAAATTTAGATCTTTAATTGTTCAGAAATAAAGTTTTCTTACCTAGGGAAGACAATTTATAAGGTTTGGAAAATTTGTTCAATTCCCTAGTATGGTCGCCACTATGTTAGCACTCTGTAATTCCCAGAGGTTGTCAAGGAAAGAATAAATTGACAGAGGTAAATTACCAAAACCACTTTTGAAACTAGGATCCAGACCTGCTAGTTTCAAAGAGGGACATCTCTATATGATTTAGAGTTGTTTGAGTTTCAGATATTAGGCTAGTTAAAATAATCTGAGTTTGTTTGTTTGTTTATAAGAGTTGGATAAAGAATTTCATTAAACTTCCATTGGGATATGGGGTCGGTATTAAATATTAGGATCTGAGACAACTTTTATGAGGTTCCTTCATAGGGAGAGATAGTGAGACTGCTGGATCTTTTAGAATTAAGTGGGATGAAAAAGACAGAACATGTGAGAAAATCAACCAAGCAAAGAAGCAGTTAAGAATTTGTTTAATTAATGTCAAATGAATAACATATAGATCATTAAAGACCAAAAATAGAGTGTACGAGACAAATTATATTCATTCACTTCCTTTTAATGATTAGAAAATGAAAAAATAATCATCACAAAGAAAGATAAACATCACCAACGTTCAAAAACCAAGAATCATGTGAATATCCTTTTTATTATTGGTCGATCATTTTGAAAAGATTACATAGAGAGCTCCTTGGGAAAAAAAATAAAACCACAATACTTCGAAGTAAAAAGTATTTATACAACTGTTACATATGATCGTGTCATTAATGACTAGGATATGGTGGAGGAAAAATCTAACTAACTAGATTCGAATCCTTGGTGTTGATTCTGGGGGACGTAGTTGATAATTCATCACTTTGACTTCTTGACTATCTTTTTATTGCTAACTTGGAAATCCATGTCATTGTTACTCAAGTAAAGAGAACAAGTCTTCCCATCTCGTTTGACTAGGGATGGAAACCTTGAGCAAATTTCTGTATATTTTGTCCATTTCAGTGTACTTGGAAAAAATAGGATTTGTGATAAAAATGTATTTGATCTCATGTTGGATGCTCAGGTCCAACTGTAAAGTTTCTAAGAAATCCTTTCCAGTAATTCTCCCTTGTATACCTGCAAATTCAGAACCATCCTTTTCCACTGTGATCTTCTCCTTGCAGTCTGACTGTGTGATGAGTTTGTCATTTATCACTAGTAGTCCAGGGAGTCCCTTCATGTGGATTGTGTTAACCTTGCTAAAAAATATTTTCACTCCAATGTCCATGATCTAAGCTTTCTTCTCTAGCTGCAGCATCAATCCTTTCTTGGTCAAGAATTTCTTTGTTAAGCCCTAATATTGGCTCATTACCCCTTAATTGGGGCATATTACATTAGTAACATTATTTTATTCATGTCAACTTTATTCCATTAGTTGTAATTATACCTCCTAGTCTCCTATATATACCAAGAAGACATTTTCATTTGGAATCATCTTGTACTTGAACATTTATGTGGGGTAAAAGGAGGTTTCCCCCTCGAAGAGGATTATTATCTAAAATTATCTCTTTTTCAAGGATTTGAGTACCTAATCTAAGGTTTTTCTATGCTATATTGCTATTTGGTTCTTAACATATGGTGTCAAAGCTCAAGGTCTTAGGGTTTCGCTGCTACATCTGAGACACCTTGGAATATTCGCTATAATTTTTTTTCTACAACATTTTAGAAGGAACAGATTGGAGGATATTTAGTAGACAGATCAAGGTACGTTGGGTTAAAATTTCAGCTCCTGAGACCTTATACTTTCATAGATACATCCTATACAAGATAGGGTTCTGGAATCATCCTGAATTGAGCCATTGCGGAATTTTCTCTATAAAACATTTTCTGTAATGTTTCATACCCTGAAATCCAGAGTATATTCACATAAATTAGTAAGGTAATTTTGGTAAAACATTTATCTTCTGGGTCATCTTAAATTTGTAGATACACCCTGTGGAAGATAGGGTATCTCACTAGTCCTATTGACTAGTCTCAAGAAGGTGTTCCAAGTAAAACAATCATAACTTATTCCTAGTGTATCCAAATTGAGTGAGACTAGTTTCATTGGATAGTGGACAGTCTTTAGTATTTCAGGTACAAGTTTCAAAATTTTATATCAATTATTTTGTGTGGGGCATGCTATATAAGTGATATCTCCTAGAAAGGCAAAAAATCAGCAAGTTGTGGGGAAGTTACAATACATTCCACTTGGCACATCCAATTTTGATCAGACCTATGGCATTGCAGAGAAGAAATATCATAGAACTACGTAAAAGAAATTTTCATACCCAGAAGGGTTGAAACTTGGGAGATACAACAAAAGAAATATTTTCTAGCAGAACCACCTCAAAATCAAGGTTCAAAACTGATACTTGGCCAACATGCCACCCAAAAAGGGAACTTCTACACCAAATAAGACTCCAAACAATCCTACTTGGACTCTTGATGAAGGTGAAGAAATGCGTACAGACATAAATGATTTACAAAATAAAATAGTAACAAAACATGAACTACAAGAAATGGAAGCTAAGTTGGAGGCAAAGATGGATGGTTTAAAAGAGGAGATCATGGCAGTATTGAAAAATTTTGTAGAAGAGAAGACACCTGAAAGTGAAAATGCATCCCATGAAATTCATGATGAGGACACAAGGAAGGTGAATCAAGAATGGAGAAACTGCAACTTTGGGTTGAAGACCAACCACGTTCCTAAGATCGATATGAGGAAGTTTGATGGAAAGGACCCAATCACATGGATACTTTGGTTGGAGCAATTCTTTGATCTACATAATGTGCCACATACACAAAAGGTATGAATTGCTTTTTTATATTTAGAACTAAATCAATGGCTTTGTTCTCGCAAATCACTCGTCACTTGGACAATTTTCATGGAAGAAATGATAACACGCTATGAGGATACAAGGAGCAATACCTTCTTTAGCCAATTGATAAATCTCAAG
>JZKD02S0086783.1:361382-373553 GCA_000966675.3 Picea glauca | reverse complement strand
TTTTACACACCCATATCATCACTCTTATTTTTGGATACAATAACATACTCAATTATCTATACTTTATCTTTGATTACTCTAGCCATTGGGATAACACAATCATATTGGACATGCACATCCTCAAGCTAGAGCTCAACTTCTTCAAGCATTTTCTAGCAACCTTCCTGAATCTTTCCTTCTATCTCCTTTTGAAGCTGCAATATGATGCCATCCATCATATTCTTTTTATTTTTTCAATTCTATATTTCATTAATAATTTTACCTCGTCATTATTTATGTGTTCTTCAACCTTCTTGGAAATTTCTTCTTCAAGTCTTTCGGTAGCATTATTCTCTTCAACTTTTTTTCTAGTATGTTCCTCCTTATTCCTCATATTGGATTCTAGTTGACAATTTTTCATATTCTTAACACCATTGAGAAGGATATTTCCATGCTTACTCAACCTTTTGATTTATTTGTCTTTCTTTTTCAATTCTTCCCTCATCATATCCTTTTCCCACTTTCTTTTTCTAATCTTATTTTATTTTATTTTAAATTTGAACCTTATTAATAAGTGCTTCATTAATCGATTTCAATGTAGCATACCCAACCACCCCTATAACACTTTTGAGGTGGAGGGGTACTCCAAATTCCTCCCAATTACTTACAATTATGCTCTGATACCACTATGTGACATACCCAGTAGCCTCTATCCTATATTGAGGCAACGCATACTTCTTAACTCACAAATTTCCCACTCCTCTTTATTTTATACCACTTTGTAACATTCCCACCCATCTAAATGGGTTGAATTCAACATTTTAAAGCTCTAATACCATATTTTAATGTACCCAACATCCATAATACATTGAATTCACATTATTTTAGCCCTAATATAAAATTTCCTCAATGTCCTACTATTTACTAATTAATGCATGCATATATGATAATTCAAGCTCATACAAACACAATTAAATCATTCATAGGTACAAATGCATGATTATATATGAAAATAGAATTGAATAACCATAAACCAATTCTTAACATAAACAACATTAAATCAACATGATCATAATTAAACCACAACACTTATCTTTCTAGGAATTTAATCACCAAATAGTTGCAAATGAAGGACATTCCACCCAATCATAGGATCTTTGTTTCCCTTAATCTTTCTACAAAAGGGCCACCCTTGAGCTAAGGATATAAGTCCACAAGGAAAAAATCTCCTATGAGTGGCACTGAATCTCTCACATAGGCCAATCCCCAGAAATCCACCTTCTACAAAATCTTACAGCTATCCCAATTCCACCAACCCTCTTTCCCCATCAGCTTGCACAACCCAAGGAATGGGATCCCCTTCTCTTCCATCTAGTCTATCAAAATTTTCCACTTACCTTTAAGGCTCCAACATATATTGGCTAGGAAATCTCACTATTAGGGACTCTGAGGATTCTCAATTGTAATTAGTTTCCTCAATGCCAGTAATTTACCTCACATGGGATCATCATATCCAAATGGTTTAATGATAGTCATTTCCCATAATTTATATTATGGCCTTAGTATAGTAGCTTAGGATTAAAGACAAGGATTTTGGTAGGATGAGCGATCAATTCCCACAACAACCATCCTTTGCATGACCAAATCATGGGTTATATTTGCATGCTAATAATGCACCACATCTCTTCCTAAGAATTCCACATATCTCTCTTGGAAACTAATACCAAGGTCGATAGGACTTAGAGTAACATAAATAATTGATTAATAAATTCAAGGTAAAAGGAATTAGGCTTAGGAACAAAAATATATTATCTTACTTTCCCCCCCTTGAGCCCCCCAATCCCCCTTTTTTTCCTCTTTTGTGGAATTATATCCCCCCATGCTTTTGTCCTTCTCCCTTTGTGGTATGTCATGTGTTTTTATTATTCAATGTACAATTTGTATATTACATCATTATTCATCTCTCAACCATTAATCATGTAACATATACATTACTATTATGGGGATGAAAATTGTTGTGTTACATTCCCCTCCCCCTATATTTTGCACTATCCCCAGTGCACATTTCCATTATATACAATAAGTTTACATCAAAAATTCAAAACAAATGCATATATGCTTCCTGCATTGCATCCTCCAGTGCCCGTGTCACTTTTTCAGGGCTATATTAGGTCCAATGGACCTTAACCTACTGTACAATTATATTCTAGAGAGCATTGACCTTCCTATCCAATATATTCACTGGTTGCACCTGGAAGTATTCTTCTGGATCAACTTGAATCAAAGTCTAGTCAATGACATGGTTAAGGTCATGCACATAATTTTTCAATAATGACACATGAAATGCATTATGCACTTTTATGACAGTAGATAATTCAAACATGTATGCAACTGGTACTATTCTATCCAATATTTCAAATGGACCATAGTATTTGGCTGCTAACTTAGTGTAGCTTCCCAACTTTAGAGAACTTTTCTTAAGCTTCACTTTCAAAAATACATGCTCCCTCAACTTTAAATTCCCTTGGTGTCTCACCTTCATCTACATAACTCTTTTGTTTGTCATGTATTTCCTTTAAATTCTTCTTAAACTTGACCCTTATATCTTGCATTTCTATGAGAACCTTTGGCACAAGTACTACTTTGTATGTTGAATTCTCCCAGAGTGTTGCACTTTCTGCCATATAAATCTTCAAATGGACTCATCTTTAGTGAAACTTGATATCCATTATTGTATGCAAATTCACTTAAATGCAAGTACTCTTCCCACTTTCATGGCTTATCCATAACAAACATTCTCAACATGTCTTCAATCACTTTATAAACCGTGTCTAATCTCTCATATGTTTGTGGATGATAGACTATAATAAAATTCATATTTGTGCCAAAAACTTTGAATAATCCCTTCCAAAAGTTTGAATTAAACTTTGGATATTTGTTTGAAGAAATTTCCTTAAGTACTCCATGCAACCTATCAATCTCTTTCATGTAAATTTATGAGATAGTAGTTTCCTTGTGACTCAATTTAACTAGAATAAAGTGAGAAACTTTTTTTAATTTGTTGATCTGGATTATTTTGAGCATGAAATGAGAGAGGAGATATCACAAATAAATATATAGAGATATTGCAGGAAAGCCAATAATATAACAGAGATATATAAAATATATAACAAGAGGCACAAATATACAGTAATACAGAATTTCTATTAATGATCGAAATGTATAGAACTGTAAAAATACAGAGTGAATGAACTCGCTAGAATGGTGGCAGCTTATCTATGAGAAGAGATGTGATGAATATGCTCATTCACAAGAAGATGATGATGTTTACAATGAGGCTCCAAAGTCCTTTTTAACATAATGAAAATCCAAAACCCCAATCCCAAAAGATGAAAGGCCAAAATGTTTGTGGGCCCCGACGGGGGTAGTTGATACATCAACTTCCCGAGGGCGTAAATTTTGCATAGGATCTTCATTTGGGGCGTTTGATACCTCATCGAAAAGGTCTATATGAGAAATGCAATTTATACCAAAGGTTAGGGTAGGAAGAAAGAAACCACTACCCCCCAAAATTCCAAAAAAAATGTTGTTTAGGGCCTCAAAACAACCCCGGGAGTTTGGGACTCGAAAAACTGTAAAAAAATACCAAAATGGGAAAATGTTCTTTGATCCAGTGGAATAGGTGGGTGGCCACTGATATCCATTTGGATCATTCCTCTCTCCTTAGGAAGCCATGGTATCCATTGCATTGAGTTCCTATGGGAGATGGGAAAGCATTTGTTGAATCTGAACTTTATTGAGTTGCTTTCCTTGCTGAAGAAGTTGCATTGCTTGGCTTGTGGAAGGTTGTCGTGAACTTGATGTTGGAGGGGTTGGACCTTCTTAACCAAACTAACTGCATGAAATTACTATGTGCGAAAGGAATNTACCATGGGATTCGTAGAGAGAAGACAGTTCCAGGAACACCACAAGAAAATGGTGTGTCAGAAAGGATGAACAAGACAATCATGGAGCGTGCAAGGAGTATGAGATTTCATGTTGGGTTTCCCTTACAGTTATGGGAAGATGTTGTAGATATTGTTGTTTACCTAATAAACATAGCACCTTCAATCTCTTTGGATGGTGGAATTCTAGAGGAGGCATGGATAGGTAAAAGGGTAAACTATTCTTTTTTGAAGACTTTCGGTTGTGAAGCATTTGTCCATATTGATAAAGAAAATAGAACAAATCTTGAGGCAAAATCCAATAAGTGTACCTTTATTGGATACAATGTTAATCATTTTGGTTATCTCTTATGGGATTATGAAAATGAAAAAATAATTAGGAGTAGATATGTCATATTCAATGAGAAGGTCATGTACAAAGATCATTTGCAGGGAAAGATACAAGAAAAAGAAAAACCAAAATACACAGTGCTTGATGAGATCACTGAAAAAGAAATTCCAAAGGTACCAAAAAATCAAAATATACAACAACATGAGCAACAGGTACCTCAAACTCCTGCAAGTGATGTTAGAAGATATACCAAGTTAAGTATACCCCCTAAATGATACTATCCTTCATTGTGTTATTTATTGTTGACTGATTCTGGTGAACCAAAATGTTATGAAGAGGAAATGCAGGTAGACACTAAAAAGAAGTGGGAGAAAGGCATGAAAGAGGAAATGGATTTCTTGGTAATTAAAAAGACTTGGGACTTGGTTCAGTTGCGTGCAAGAAAAAGAGCATTTCAAAATAAATGGGTTTCTAGGTTGAAGGAAGAAGATGGAGGAAAAAAACGGCACAAGGCTAGACTTGTTGTAAAGGGGTTTGCACAAAAGAAATGTATATATTTTGATGAAATATATTCTCATGTTGTTAAGATGAATTCAATTAGGACTGTTTTAAGTCTTGTGGTAGTAGAATATTTGCATCTTGAATAGTTATATATAAAAACAACTTTTCTCCATGGGGATTTGGAGGAAAAGATTTATATGCAGCAACCACAGGGGTATGAGGTCAAAGGCAACAAGAAATTGGTATATAGGTTGAAGAAGAGATTGTATGGTCTGTTATCCCCATTTTGTGGATAACTAAGTCAATTACCTCTCGAGGCCCTCAGGTTGCATATATGGAGTGTCAAGAGGCCACATGACCAACAATATCCCTTTTTCACAGCCACGGATGCACATCACCACCACAGTGATCCAACACTTGGTCATCATCCGCACAAGCTCTCCACCACAAATCACTTGGGTCTTGCTCCATGCGGTACAATTTAGGTATGATGGTGAGTATCATTTTAATAATTGAGGCATTCTAGCTTATGTATAAGAGATTTTTTTTATTATAAGACATTTTCTTTGGAAACTATGCCTTATACCTTCTTTAAATGTTGTTGGTTGGCTTGGGGCACTCAAGTATATGGTCACCCTTAGGATGGTGTGTTTCTGGGAGCTTCCTTTGATAATTCATCGTGCCACTCCCAACTATACTTACCACTTTCCTTCATTATTTCCCTTCATGACATTATCTCTTGGGATTTTGGGGTAGATTGACCCTAGAAGGGACCATTCCTAATTTCATGAGAAGAAGGGGTTGAAGGCCCAAAGGGGAGTTATCTTGAAAAATATAAAATCCTAATGAAAGACCCTTCCAGATGCTTTGCCTAGGGGATCCTGAGAAAGCAATGAAAATATTCTCTGCAAGAAAATAAGGACCCCATGAAAAGAATAAGGGATAAGGGATCTCATCACGAGCCAACCTATCACATCCATGGGTATCTAACAATATGAAATTACCATTTATGGACATCACACTAGGTTAATTTCTCTCAATTGCATGGATGAAGGAAAGGGGGTCTCATCATGAGCCAACCTTCTCATTTACGTGAAAGTACTTGCGGGTGACACTGTTGATATTTGGTCACCATGTCAGGGAAGTGGCCTCCAACCCACCCTATTCTATATTGAAAGAAAATAAAAATAAATAAAGATAAAATGAAATTGATGGGATTGGAAAAAATACATTATGGACGAAGGTGTGGCACACCCTCCACAAAGGCACCCATAAATAAGATACTATGGACCCTTTCATATCATGAACCCCATGCCCATTGAGAAATTCCAGAATCCATTCCATTTCATTCGCATGAGTCAAATAGGGTTGTTCCTAGACTTAGGTGGTTTGACCCATTGAAAATAAGTACCATGCCAACCTTCCCACAACCAAACTTGGAAAAAATTCTAGTTTCTTAAGCGCATGTTTGTACGATGTAGTCCTGGTATACATGCTTTAATGTCTCTTTTATTGACTTGATTTACTCATCATGATGCTTTGACTTGAGATTCTTGGAGGGCATATCCATTTGTCTTCCAGGTATAGGTTGGTGGCCAGTTTTTGAAGAACAAGCCTAGCTTGGGATTCCATGAGGGAAAGAATCTCACATGATGGATGGCATAGGCCCACATCCCAGACGACAGAGAGATGCTTTAGGAGGCCTAGGATACACCTAGATAGACATAGCCCACCCTTTTCATGCCAAGCGGCATGCCCAGAAGGGGAAAAACGTCACTCCCTAGGGGCTTGACAACACATTTGATGGGCATATGGTTGTTTATGATGAATAGGAGCATGAAAAATGGAATTTTGGGGTGGAGAGGCTTTGGATGATTGCTACATGGCCTTTGTAGGCCCTACTTTGCATCCCAACTCCAACAACTTTCTCAATTTTCCAAAATGTCCTCCTTAAGGGATGACATCACCTTTGTTTTAGGGTTTTCTTTGTGCAAAAGTGAAATTAAAGAGAATTTTAAAATATTATCTTTGTAAAGGGGAAATATTAGGGGTTTTGACCCCTAATATTGTGTTTTCCCTAATATTATGTGGACAAACTATGTTAGCTACATTTTGTATAAATAGATATTATAAGATCTCATTTTCATAATATAACTCTCCATTGTGAGAGGCTATTGGACTGAAATTTCYGCTCTCTTTGGATAGTTCTCTCTCTCATGATTTTTTTTATGGMTATGTCTTGGTTATGGTTGATGGAGATGGTACACTAGCCTTGGTAGGATTTCTTAATTGTTTTTTTAGTGGTTAGTCTAGCTTTTATTWCCTTTTAATGCTTGAAGGTGCCATTTATTTCATTGTATTATAATTTGTACAAGTTAAAGGTTCTATTTGCTTGAGCCAAGTAGGGAGTATAAGGGAATACACCTTTACTTTTGTCTCGACCATTTTATTTCTAAGGGAATATTGCTTCATAAAGGTTTACTAAGAGGAGTATAATTGCATATACCCTCCTAGTTAAAACCATAGCTAAGAGAAGCTTGCCTTGGGGAGTAAAAGGGTTTACACCCACAAGGAAGTAACCTATACAAATTCTTCATATTCTCTTGACTCCATTAACCCTTTCTTACAGGAACTAGTCATTTACTTATTGCATAGGAGACATAAATTGTTGCCTTGGTAAACGTACAAATTTCAATTGTTGAAGTTGTCTTTTTTGGATCGTGATCTTGATTCCTTGGGGATTATTCCTCCATTAGGGCATACTCTTTCTCCCAAAAATTCTTATTTCTGTAGTAAAACTAACCTACAACCATTATGGATGCTTTAAACTCTATCCCTAACCACTAATATCTCACAAACTAACCCTAGACTAACCCTCTAACTTTGTTAGTTTCACCTACTAACCTAGGTGCATCTATTGGGATAGATTTTCGAAATTTTTTATGGTCTAATTTGTTTTTGTACTTCATTAAATTTTAAATACATAAGGCTGACATACTGCTGCAGAAATTTACTTTTATGACAACCATCTTTATTCAGTACTGAAGTGTTAATTTCAGTCCACATTGGTTACTAGTTTTATTGCTCACATTGCTAACTAATATAGACCTTTTACTCGTTGATTTGGATGTAATATATTGCTGATTTACTAACTTGTATGTTGTTTTATTTTAGGGATAGCAAGATTAAATTTCTGATCCATTACTATACTTGGTTGGAAAAGTGTCTTTTCTTGTGTATCGAGCAGGTACAGGTACACCGACAACTATCTCTTTACTCGATATCCATTTACCTCTCTTCATTTACCATTTTCAACCAATCTATTGTTTCATCACTTGAACTTCCAGGGGACTTCTCCTTACACTTTCCTTCATCCTTCTCATTCCCCCTAAGGTCTTTGGGATTTCGTCCCATGAGTGACCTTAGTCACCCCACAAGTGTGGGACCTACATCATGGTAACATTGGGTGTAGTGTCCCATAGTTGTAGCACACACTTTTTTGGTTGGGTCAGGATTTTCCCAACCTACANAGCTTGCTACCATAGGTCACTTGGGTCTTTCTCCATGCGGTACAATTCAGGTATGATGGTGGGTATCATTTTAATATTTCAGTAAATCTAGCTTGTGTATCATAGGTTACTTTTTTATTATGAAACATTTTCTTTGGAAACTATTCCTTTTACCTTGTTTAAATGTTGATGGTTGGCTTGGGGAACTCAAGTAGATCGTCACCCTTAGGATGGGGTGTTTATGGGAGTTTCCTTTGATGAGTCCCTGTGCCACTCCCGACCATACTTACCAATTTTCATCATTATTTCCCCTCAAGAAATCATCTCTTGGGATTTTGGGGTAGACTAACCCTAGAAAGGACCATTTCTCATTTCATGGGAAGAAGGGATTGAAGGCCCAAAGGGGAGTTAGCTGGAAAAAAGATAAAATCCTAATGAAAGAACCTTCCATATGCTTCACCCAAGGGATCTCGAGAAAGCAATGAAAAGGTTCTCCACGAGAAAATAAGGACCCCATGAAAAGAATAAATAAAGACACTTAAAGGATCAGTTGAGGATAGGTGGTTTCATCATGAGCCAACTTATCACATACATGTGTATCTAACGATATGGCATTACCATTTATGGCCATCACACTATGGTAATGGCTCTTAGTTGCATGGATGAGGGAAAGGGGGTCTCATCATGAGACAACCTTCCCATTTCTATGAAAGTACTTATGGGTGACATTGTCTATATCTGGTCACCATGCCAGGGAAGTGTCCTCCAAATCACCCTATGCTATGTTGAAAAAAAATACAAATAAAGAAAGATAAAAGGAAATTGATGGGCTTGGAAAAACTACCTTATGGACGAAGGTGTGACACACCCTCCACAAAGCCATATCATGAACCCCATGCCCATTGAGTACTTTCCCCATACATTCCATTTCATTCACATGAATCAAATAGGGTTGTTCCTAAACTTAGGGGGTTTGATCCATTGAAAATAATTACCATGCCAACCCTCCCACAACCAAACTTGGAAAAACGTCTAGTTTCTTAAGCACATGTTTTTATGATGTAGTCCTGGTACACATTCTTTAATGGCTCTTTTATTGACTTGATTTACTCATCATGATGCTTTGAATTGAGATCCTTGGAGGGCGTACCCATTTTTCTTGCATGTACATGTTGGTCGCCAGTTTTGGAGAAAAAGCCTATCTTGGGATTCCATGAGGGAAAGAAACCTACAGGATGGATGGCATAGGCCCACATGCCAGATGATAGAGAGATTATTTAGGGGGGCTATGAGACAATTGTCTAGACATATCCCACCCTTTGCATGCCGAACGACTTGCTCAGAAGGGGAAAAACAACACTCCCTAGGGGCTTCACGTCACATTGGAGGGGCATATGGAGGTTGATGACGAATCAGAGCATGACACGTGATGTTTTGAGGTGGAGAGGCTCTAGATGATTTCCACATGGCCTTTGGAGGCCCTACTTTGCATCCCAGCTCCAACGACTTGCTCAATTTTCCAAAACATCCTCCTTCAAGGGATGATGTCACCTTTGTTTTAGGGTTTTCTTTGTGAAAAAGTGAAATTAAAGAGAATTTTTAAATATTGTCTTTGTAAAGGGGAAATATTAGGGTTTTTKACCCTTGATMTTGTGGTTTCCCTAATATTATGTGGAMAAACTATGTTAGCTACATTTTGTATAAATAGAGATCATAAGATCTCATTTTCATAACATAACTCTCCATTGTGAGAGGCTCTTGGAMTGAAATTTTCTCTCTCTTTGGCTAGTTCTCTCTCTTGCACTTTTTTTTRTGTCTATGTCTTGGTTATGGTTGATGGAGATGGTGCRCTAGCCTTGGAAGGATTTATTAATTTCTTTTTTAGTGGTTAGTCTAGCTTTTATTGCCTTTTAATGCTTGAAGGTGCCATTTATTTCATTGTATTATAATTTGTACAAGTTAAAGGTTCTATTTGCTTGAGCCAAGTAGGGAGTATAAGGGAATACACCTTTACTTTTGTCTCGACCATTTTATTTYTAAGGGAATATTGCTTCATAAAGGTTTACTAAGAGGAGTATAATTGCATATACCCTCCTAGTTAAAACCATAGCTAAGAGAAGCTTGCCTTGGGGAGTCAAAGGGTTTACACACACAAGGAAGTAGCCTATCTAGATTCTTCATATTCTCTAGACTCCATTAAGCCTTTCTTAAAGGCACTATTCATTTACTTATTGCAAGGGAGAAACAAATTGTCACCTTGGTAAACGTACAAAATTCAAGTTTTGAAGTTGTCTCTTTTGGATCATGATCTTGATGCCTTGGGAATTCTTCCTCCCTTAGGGCATCCTTTTTCTCCAAAAAATTCTTATTTATTTAGTAAAACTAGCCTACAGACATTAGGGATGCTTTAAACTCTAACCCTAACCGCTAATATCTCACAAACTAACCCTAGACTAACCCTCTAACTTTGCTAGTTTAACCTACTAACCTAGGTGCATCTATTGGGATAGATTTTGGCACTTTTTGATGGTCAGATTTGTTTTTGTACTTCATTGAATGCTACATCCATAAGGCTAACATACTGCTCCAGAAATTTACTTTTATGACAGTCATCTTTATTCAGTCTTGAAGTGATATTTTCAGTCCACATTAGTTACTAGTTTTATTTCTAACATTGCTAACTAATATAGACCTTTTACTCGCTGATTTGGATGTAATATATTGATGATTTAATAACTTGTATGTTTCTATATTTTAGGGAAAAAAATATTAAATTTCTGATCCATTACTATAATTGGTTGGAAAAGTATATTTTCTTGTGTCACGGGTAGGTACAGGTGCACTAACAACTATCTCTTTACTCTGTATACATTTACCTCTCTTCACTTACCATTTTCAACCAATATATTCTTCCATAACTTGACCTTCTAGGGGAATTATCCTTACGCTTCCCTTCATCCTTCTCATTCCCCATAGGGTGTCCGAGATCACCTCCTAGGAGTGACCTTAGTCACCCCCCAAGTGTGGGACCCACATCGAGGTGACATTGGGTGTAACGTCCCATAGTTGTAGCACATGATTTTGTGGTTGGGTTGGGATTTTCCTGACCTATAAATTGTGCTATAACATGACCTAAAGCAAGCTCCAAGGCATTGGTATCTAAAGTTTGGCAGGTTTATGACAGAACAAGGTTATAGTAGATGTCATTATGATCATTGTGTTTATTTTAAAAGTCTAGAAAATGGAAGATATATTGTCTTTCTATTGTATGTAGATGACATGTTTGTTGCAGGGTCTAATATGCAGGATATAAATGTGCTCAAGAAGCAATTAGCTAATTCATTTGCGATGAAGGATGTAGGTGTTGCAAAAAATATCCTTAGTATGAGAATAACAAGAGACATGAAAAATCACAAACTAACATTGTCTCAAGGTGAGTACATAGAGAAGGTGATGGAGAGGTTTAGAATGCAGAATGAAAAACCAGTTAGTATACCTTTGTCTATCCATTTCAAATTAAGTAAGGAAATGTATCCCAAGACACAAGAGAAGACAAAATGCATGTCTTGGGTCCCTTATTCATCAGCAGTTGGCAACTTGATGTATGTGATGGTTTTCATAAGACCATATATTGCACATGTAGTGGGAGTTGTGAGAAAGTATATGAACAATCCAGGTAAAGAACATTGGGAGGCAGTAAAGTGGATTCTCAAATATTTGAGAGGTACTTCTACTCATGCATTATGTTTTGTAGGTTCGAACATCGTTCTACATGGATATGTTGATCCAGATATGGCAAGTGATAAAGATAGAAGGAGGAGCACCACAGCGTATTTTTTTACTATAGGTGCAACAACAGTAAGTTGGATTTTGAAACTGCAAAAGGTTGTTGCACTTTCAACAGCAG
>JZKD02S0086783.1:344795-361372 GCA_000966675.3 Picea glauca | reverse complement strand
CTCAATTTGGATACTCGAGGAACAATTTATGATTGTTTTACCCGGAACACCTTCTTGAGACTAGTCAATAGGACTAGTCAGATACCCTATATTCCACATGGTGTATCTACAAATGTAAGATGACCCAAAATATGAAATTTTTATCACATATACCTTAACAATTTCTTTGAATATCCTCTGGATTTTAGAGTCTGAAACATTACAAAAAAAATTCATAGCGAAAATTCTGTGATGAATAAATTCAGGATGATTCCATAAACCTATATTACACATGTTGTATCTCTGAAAGTATAAGGCCTAAGGAGCTTAAATTTGAACCCAACGTAACTTTATTTGTCTACTAAATATCGTCCAAGAGGTTCCTTCTGAAACATTGTAGAAAAACAATTATAGAAACAATTCCAAGGTGTCTCAGATGTAGAAGTGAAACCCCAAGACCTTGAGCTCTAATACCAAATGTTAAGAACCAAATATCAAGATAGCATAGAAAAACATCCGAATAATTACTCAACACCTTGAAAAATATAGAATTTCAGATAATAAGCTTCTTCGAGTGGGAAACCTCTTTATACACCACATAAATTTTCAAATACAAGATGATTCCAAATGAAAATGTCTCCTTGGTATATATAGGAGACTAGGAGGTACAATTACAACTAATGGACCCAATCCAACATAAATAAAATAAAATTACTAATGTAATATGCCCCAATTAAGGGGTAATGTGCCACTATTTATGGCTTAACACATTTTCTCAATCTCACCCTTTTGTTAACGAGGATATCTATAATGCCTTTTAATAGAATGAGTACTTCTAGGTATTAGTACAATTTGATGTTCACGATCTCTAGATGGAGGTATCCCTTTATGGATTTCTTGGAAGACACTATGGTGCTTTTCCAAAGTGCATTTTAATTCCTTTGGAATATTTTCATCTTCCTTTTTCACTTCCATGAAATAAAATCCAACCACAACTCTCCTACTACCCTTTTTAAGGATCTTTTCCATTCTATGAGAGCTAATGACCTAAGAGAATGAAAATTTTAACCTTTTTAGTTCATATTGAATTCATTCTGATTCAAATCTAGGGTATTTTTTAGGGGATAAATTTCACCAATTGGCTATGTTTTGGCCATTTTCTAAAAGAAAACCTTTTCCAATTTGGTTAAAAACTCACCTATTTGTTTACATATATATGATTAAATTGATAACTTTCACCAAAAATTTACAAGTTCTAATAGTAGATTATATGTTTTTTTATTGAAAATTCACCTACATATCTATGTGTATGATTTTTCAAAATGAAATAGTTTCCTAGAATACCATACATAGGTATAATATTTGAATTCTTAAAAAATATGTTGTATCAAATCTCGTGAATAATTTCTTATAGTTTGTAAAAACTGTACCCAATGTTATAAGCCATTGAATACCTAGAACATCATCTACTTCTACAATGGGAATTCCATACATTGGGCTTTCTAAGTTATATTATCCCATACTAAGTTCAATGTTATGGAATTTTCCTCCACAATCAATACTCCCCCTGATAGCAACCAAAACTTGAAAATGTGTCACTGGATACATAAAACAATTGAAGTGCTCTGCTAATATTTTATCAATGAAGTTATGGGTACTACCTGAATCAATAATCACTATAACCTTTTGATTCTTAATGTAGCCTATAATATTAAGGGTTTAAGGTATTGGAAAACATGCCAATGCATTTACAGATATCTCACACCTATTTGAATCAATTCTATGTAGAATTTATACTCTTTTTTTTTGTTCATTTAAGTTCACAAGCTCTTCCTCATCCCTTTGTGAAAATGCCTCCATTTCCTCCTCATCGTTATTTTTCAAAGTGAAAATTTTTGTTTCTTAGCATTTATGCCCTTTTGACCATTTTCTATTACAACCAAATCATAGTCCTTTTTCTCTTCTTTCCTCCATTTCCTTCTATGATATTTGAGTAGGTTAAGGAAGGGTTTCCCTAAGAGCCCCAAATCAATCTCTACTCCCTTCACATATTGTTGCAGTCGTATACTTGTGTGTAGACTTATTCTTGGCTTGATTATGATGAGCATATTGCATAGCATCCATAAAAATTTCAAGATGTTTTAAGAAAATCTCATGCTTGATGTCTTGTTTTAATGCACCCATGTAAGCTTCCAATAGATATTCATTGCTTATGTTATCCACCCTTGTGTCTAATACCTAAAACTTTGAATTGAAATCTTCAACATCATTTAAGTGCTTGATTCTTGTCAACTTACTAAAGTAGTGTTGTTACCAAACTTTTCCATATTGTGCTTCTAAGTCTCTTGTAAATAAACCCCAAGTATAGAGATAAGAATGGTGTTTCCTTTTAACTGCCCATTAATACCATCGATAGGGTTTTGTCTCAAAGTACAAAGTTTCCAAGGAAATCATTTTCTTATTTTCCATAATATTATGCAATTCAAAGTATTGCTCCATTTGGTTCACCTATGCAAAGACCTATTTTACATCAAACTTCTTTAATTTAACCTTGGAAAAGTTGATACCCTTAGGAAACCATCCATAATTAACTCCACTATTCGAATTAAATCCTCCTGGCATATGCTTATTACTAGAAGGTTATTCCACATGAATACTACCTTTATTGTCACGAGTCCCTTCGGTCGCATTATAACTTTTAGGGAGCCTCCCATATCAAGTATGTATCATCTTGGACACCAATTTTTGTTCCATATTTTAGTCCATATTGTTTTCCATCTATTCCATTATTTCATCCATCTTCTTTTCCACCCGTTCCTTATTTTCATCCATCTCATTTTCCATCAGTACCCTATTTTCATTCATCTTATTTTCCATCTACCATATTTTATTTATGTGTTTACCAAATCATTATTTGTTATTGATTTATCACTCATTCTTTAAATTGGTTCTCCCATTTGTATATTTGGTTATGTATCTCTTCACTTTCTTCATGAGTCATGGTTGATCTCTCTAGAGGTTTAATTGGTGTAACATTTTTTACAACACCCTTTTCCATGTGCGATAAGAATAATGTTTATCTATATTTCTTCTATTTACCACACTTTTTGAATCACCAAAAATAGATCTTCCAATAAAATTTATGTCAATTGTAAGTTGCATACCTTTAAAATCTTGATTTGGATATTGTCTTGTTATCTGACCTTTATCATAATGTATCTATAAAATCTTAGTCTTTTGAGTCTAAAATTTTATCCTGTAGTATTCTAATGTTTTTTATACAATTCCATAGGTTTGACCAAAATTTTATGTGCCAAGTGAAAGTTGTGGTAACTTTCCCAAAACTTGTTGATTCTTGGCACTTTCTAGAAAATGAACTTGTATGAAATGCCACAAGTTCAATTTTTCTATTATGATTCTAAAAATTGACCTAAAACACTATGGTCCATCATATTTCCAATGAAACTGGTGGCACTCAAATTGTATCTTTCTAGAATTAGATATAAATGTTTTACCCATAACACCATAGGGTTTGTGATATGTCTCCTCAAGCTCCTAAATTTGTGTTTTTCACAAGTACTTCACTATGTCTCCTCAAGTTTCCAAAATTTCATTGTCTGAAAATTCTGAGGAAAACATTTATAGTGAAAATTCCAAGGTGACTTGCTTGAAGGAGAAAAACCCTAGGACCAATGCTATGAACCAAACTCCACACATAGCATAATAATAGAAATAAGAAGCAACTCCATGTCTTGAGGATGATACAAAGACAATGAATAATAATCCACTTCAAGGGGAAGCCTCATTTTACAATATATCCAATGCACAAGATAATATAACTATACAAATGAATCTCCTTTATTATAAATAGGAGATAAAGTGATCATGATGTAACCTACCATTAATTTGGCCTAACCATAACAAATAAACTAATAATTAATCAAGCTTAGGTCCTTAACATAGGGGCCTTAACAAGATATATTTTTTCTTGATGGTGAATTTGTTCAAGGCACAATAGTCAATGCACATTCTCTAGCTTCCATCCTTCTTGGGCACCATTATGATGGGTGAACCACATGGTGATGTGTTGGTATTCATTAATTCTTACTCCAATAATTGTTGTAATTACTTCTTCACTTCATCTTCTTATATGATGTACTATCTATATAGCCCAATGTTTGGAAATGGAGACTCTGACAACAATTCAATATCATGCTCAACCTCTCTCTTGGGTGACAATCCTTGAGGTTCTTGAAATACCTCCTTGTAGGTTTTGATAAGTTATTATAACTGTTGGTACTAATTACTGTGGCATTATCGTAAGGATGTATTCAAATCCATATCATTTCCCTCTCCTTGGATATTTTCTTCTCTCAAGAATAAGAAGATGAATTTCTTGGTATTGCAAATGATTCTCCTTGCATGATGAGTGTTGATTAAAGAGATTTTATCCTTGTCCTTGTGTGCATTTATGGTGAAATCCTTCCCATATTTGACAAGTTGATATTGATTTTGTCTCCTATTGGAGATGTAATCTCTCACATATAGGTATGGGATTCTTAATATGACTTCAAACATGTCCAATGGAACTATGATTGCTACCACTTCATCTATGAAGTTATGGTTAATGGAAAAATTGAACTCTCACTATTTGACCACTCTCACTTCCACGTCTTTCATCGCCCAACCCAACATATATTTCTATGAATGATCACAAGTTTCTATGACAATATTCTCAACAAATTGTGCAAAGATCAAATTTGATTGCGAATTGAGATCAAACAAGCAATCCATTTTAGCATGTCTCATGTTGATAATGACATGAAATAATTTAGTCATATCTTTCTCTTCCTTGGGACTGTATCTAAACAAAACTGCCTCCTTTTTAATGGTGGTGTAACTAATTTTCCAATCCAAATATGAAGTATTATCTACCCTTTCTTCTACATCTACAACTATCAGAGCTTTCTTGCCTTTCTTTTAGAAGTTATTGGGGGGTTTCTTAGGGTGTAATTTACAACACTCTTCCTTGGTGTGTCCCTTTATTTCATATTACTTACAATACTTTGTGGGAGGTACAGTTTATTGTTTTTTTGCTACAATATTCTTTGTAACCTTCTTCTTATCCTTCTCTTTCCCCTACTGGTCATGGGGTTATATTTATGCATGCCAAACTATTGTTTTTTATTTTCCCATTCAAGGTACTACACTTGGAAACTTTCTTTTTCAATTGAATTGGTCTTGAAAAGCATAAATTTTCTCCAAATATGAGGAAACAAATCTCCCTAGTACTTCATCAACATCTCTGGGTTGTTGAGGGAGACTCCTAACTCCTTCCATAAGGAGTATTTATGGTGTTACCCTACCTTAAATGTTCTTCTCTCTATATTCTTGATGTTGTTCATGGTGAATGTTTGGTATATTGGATGTTCAAGGGTTTATTTATAAAGTTGTATGGTGTATTCTCTCTTATGTATTTGGATTTTTACTACATCTTTAATTATCTCCAGGCTACACATGATGAGAGTTAATGTGGATCAACTTTGGAATGAGGTCTTTAGACCCTATCTAGGTGATCCAAATCAAAGAGAGCTCAAAAATATGGTTGTTTGGGCACAAGAGACTCTTAAAAACAAGATCATGACAGTTAGGATGAAACCCTAGCTACAGAGGAGGGATATGGGTGCATCCATAGCTTCCTTTTTGGTCTTAATCCTTGATAGCTAGTTGTTGTATAATTTTATTTTAATTTATTTCATGTCAAATTGTTGTAGATTCTCATTTTTTTTGTGGTTTTTGGTCTTTGATAATATCCTATTGACTAATGGTGTTTGATGCCTTGTTTTATGAATACAACTAACTATTCCATTCCATCTTTTTCCTTGAAAATGTTGATATCAATCTTCTTTTATTTTTAAGTGTGTTCATAAGGTTCCACTTTTGACGATTTTCCTTCATTTTACACACCCATATTATCACTCTTATTTTTGGATATAATAACATACTCAATTCTCTATACTTTATCTTTGATTACTCTAGCCATTGGGATAACACAATCATATTGGACATGCACATCCTCAAGCTAGAGCTCAACTTCTTCAATCATTTTCTAGCAACCTTCCTGAATCTTTCCTTCTATCTCCTTTTGAAGCTGCAATATGATGCCATCCATCATATTCTTTTTATTTTTTCAATTCTATATTTCATTAATAATTTTACCTCGTCATTATTTATGTGTTCTTCAACCTTCTTGGAAATTTCTTCTTCAAGTCTTTCGGTAGCATTATTCTCTTCAACTTTTTTTCTAGTATGTTCCTCCTTATTCCTCATATTGGATTCTAGTTGACAATTTTTCATATTCTTAACACCATTGAGAAGGATATTTCCATGCTTACTCAACCTTTTGATTTATTTGTCTTTCTTTTTCAATTCTTCCCTCATCATATCCTTTTCCCACTTTCTTTTTCTAATCTTATTTTATTTTATTTTAAATTTGAACCTTATTAATAAGTGCTTCATTAATCGATTTCAATGTAGCATACCCAACCACCCCTATAACACTTTTGAGGTGGAGGGGTACTCCAAATTCCTCCCAATTACTTACAATTATGCTCTGATACCACTATGTGACATACCCAGTAGCCTCTATCCTATATTGAGGCAACGCATACTTCTTAACTCACAAATTTCCCACTCCTCTTTATTTTATACCACTTTGTAACATTCCCACCCATCTAAATGGGTTGAATTCAACATTTTAAAGCTCTAATACCATATTTTAATGTACCCAACATCCATAATACATTGAATTCACATTATTTTAGCCCTAATATAAAATTTCCTCAATGTCCTACTATTTACTAATTAATGCATGCATATATGATAATTCAAGCTCATACAAACACAATTAAATCATTCATAGGTACAAATGCATGATTATATATGAAAATAGAATTGAATAACCATAAACCAATTCTTAACATAAACAACATTAAATCAACATGATCATAATTAAACCACAACACTTATCTTTCTAGGAATTTAATCACCAAATAGTTGCAAATGAAGGACATTCCACCCAATCATAGGATCTTTGTTTCCCTTAATCTTTCTACAAAAGGGCCACCCTTGAGCTAAGGATATAAGTCCACAAGGAAAAAATCTCCTATGAGTGGCACTGAATCTCTCACATAGGCCAATCCCCAGAAATCCACCTTCTACAAAATCTTACAGCTATCCCAATTCCACCAACCCTCTTTCCCCATCAGCTTGCACAACCCAAGGAATGGGATCCCCTTCTCTTCCATCTAGTCTATCAAAATTTTCCACTTACCTTTAAGGCTCCAACATATATTGGCTAGGAAATCTCACTATTAGGGACTCTGAGGATTCTCAATTGTAATTAGTTTCCTCAATGCCAGTAATTTACCTCACATGGGATCATCATATCCAAATGGTTTAATGATAGTCATTTCCCATAATTTATATTATGGCCTTAGTATAGTAGCTTAGGATTAAAGACAAGGATTTTGGTAGGATGAGCGATCAATTCCCACAACAACCATCCTTTGCATGACCAAATCATGGGTTATATTTGCATGCTAATAATGCACCACATCTCTTCCTAAGAATTCCACATATCTCTCTTGGAAACTAATACCAAGGTCGATAGGACTTAGAGTAACATAAATAATTGATTAATAAATTCAAGGTAAAAGGAATTAGGCTTAGGAACAAAAATATATTATCTTACTTTCCCCCCCTTGAGCCCCCCAATCCCCCTTTTTTTCCTCTTTTGTGGAATTATATCCCCCCATGCTTTTGTCCTTCTCCCTTTGTGGTATGTCATGTGTTTTTATTATTCAATGTACAATTTGTATATTACATCATTATTCATCTCTCAACCATTAATCATGTAACATATACATTACTATTATGGGGATGAAAATTGTTGTGTTACATTCCCCTCCCCCTATATTTTGCACTATCCCCAGTGCACATTTCCATTATATACAATAAGTTTACATCAAAAATTCAAAACAAATGCATATATGCTTCCTGCATTGCATCCTCCAGTGCCCGTGTCACTTTTTCAGGGCTATATTAGGTCCAATGGACCTTAACCTACTGTACAATTATATTCTAGAGAGCATTGACCTTCCTATCCAATATATTCACTGGTTGCACCTGGAAGTATTCTTCTGGATCAACTTGAATCAAAGTCTAGTCAATGACATGGTTAAGGTCATGCACATAATTTTTCAATAATGACACATGAAATGCATTATGCACTTTTATGACAGTAGATAATTCAAACATGTATGCAACTGGTACTATTCTATCCAATATTTCAAATGGACCATAGTATTTGGCTGCTAACTTAGTGTAGCTTCCCAACTTTAGAGAACTTTTCTTAAGCTTCACTTTCAAAAATACATGCTCCCTCAACTTTAAATTCCCTTGGTGTCTCACCTTCATCTACATAACTCTTTTGTTTGTCATGTATTTCCTTTAAATTCTTCTTAAACTTGACCCTTATATCTTGCATTTCTATGAGAACCTTTGGCACAAGTACTACTTTGTATGTTGAATTCTCCCAGAGTGTTGCACTTTCTGCCATATAAATCTTCAAATGGACTCATCTTTAGTGAAACTTGATATCCATTATTGTATGCAAATTCACTTAAATGCAAGTACTCTTCCCACTTTCATGGCTTATCCATAACAAACATTCTCAACATGTCTTCAATCACTTTATAAACCGTGTCTAATCTCTCATATGTTTGTGGATGATAGACTATAATAAAATTCATATTTGTGCCAAAACCTTTGAATAATCCCTTCCAAAAGTTTGAATTAAACTTTGGATCTTTGTTTGAAGAAATTTCCTTAAGTACTCCATGCAACCTATCAATCTCTTTCATGTAAATTTATGATATAGTAGTTTCCTTGTGACTCAATTTAACTAGAATAAAGTGAGAAACTTTTTTTAATTTGTTGATCTGGATTATTTTGAGCATGAAATGAGAGAGGAGATATCACAAATAAATAGATAGAGATATTGCAGGAGAGCCAATAATATAACAGAGATATATAAAATATATAACAAGAGGCACAAATATACAGTAATACACAATTTCTATTAATGAGCGAAATGTATAGAACTGTAAAAATACAGAGTGAATGAACTCGCTAGAATGGTGGCAGCTTATCTATGAGAAGAGATGTGATGAATATGCTCATTCACAAGAAGATAATTATGTTTACAATGAGGCTCCAAAGTCCTTTTTAACATAATGAAAATCCAAAACCCCAATCCCAAAAGATGAAAGGCCAAAATGTTTGTGGGCCCCGATGGGGGTAGTTGATACATCAACTTCCCGAGGGCGTAAATTTTGCATAGGATCTTCATTTGGGGCGTTTGATACCTCATCGAAAAGGTCTATATGAGAAATACAATTTATACCAAAGGTTAGGGTAGGAAGAAAGAAACCACTACCCCCCAAAATTCCAAAAAAATGTTGTTTAGGGCCTCAAAACAACCCCGGAAGTTTGGGACTCGAAAAACTGTAAAAAAATACCAAAATGGGAAAATGTTCTTTGATCCAGTGGAATAGGTGGGTGGCCACTGATATCCATTTGGATCATTCCTCCCTCCTTAGGAAGCCATGGTATCCATTGCATTGAGTTCCTATGGGAGATGGGAAAGCATTTGTTGAATCTGAACTTTGTTGAGTTGCTTTCCTTGCTGAAGAAGTTGCATTGCTTGGCTTGTGGAAGGTTGTCGTGAACTTGATGTTGGAGGGGTTGGACCTTCTTAACCAAACTAACTGCATGAAATTACTGTGTGCGAAAGGAATATTTATGCTTTGCTTCAATATTGTCGATATGCTTATGTTGGATAGAAGGGGCTTGGATCGAGGTCATATTGGTCATAGTTTCCTTTTGTTCACCTTCTGCCTAAATAACAAAGAAGATCAAATTTTTCATATCAGAGACTACTTTGTTGCACTATTTTTTCGAAAAAGTAGTTGGAACTACCTATGTTATCTTGTAGAGCTGATCTTTGAGAGTAACAATGACACTACTGGGTCGAGACTCATAAAAAACATGGTGCTTAAACATATACGGTTGGCCCACAAGAATATCACATACATCTAGTAGGGAAATATCACACAATACCTCATCCGTGAAGGGATTGATTTCATAGAATAGGCGACATTGTTGGCTGACACGAAGATATCATCCCTGGCAAATCCACCCGATGTTGTATGGTTGTGGGTGTGGTGTTGTTGGCAATCCCAAATGTTTGAAGACCTATGTTGAGATGAGTTTATTTTGGCATCCTCTATAATCAATGAAATGCAATAGGTTCCCCTTTAACCACATCTGTGAATGGAAGAGGCACTCCACCTTTTTAGGATCTGTTGGTTCTTCTGGTTGGATCATTGTGGTTGCGATAGTGGTAGTGGGGTCTGCATCGATGATCTGTCTCCTTCCATTATTTTCTGAATCAGGGTTCAGATATTTTGACTTGATCTCGACCAACAACAAAATTTTTTAGCGACATTCATCAGTTCTGTGCCAGTGGATTTTGTGAAACTTGCACCACTTTCTAGTGTCCTTCTTCGTCTTTCTGTTACCCTTATTTTCATCTGGCTTGGACTAGTTTTCTAGAGGCTGGTTTCTAGGGATGTCCTTACCATACTTTGGTTGTTGCAGATTCATAGACCCGAACACCCATTTTTTCTGGTGCTTAAATTTATGATTTATTTCGACAACATATCTATAAGAAGCTCCTAGCGATGAGATGTCTAGAAACTCCATTTCAGTTTGGATGTACCTTTATAGAGCCCAACGGTATTTCAAAACCAAAGTTCACTCAGAATATTTGATACCCATCTTGGTGCACAAGGTATGGAAGGTATTGGTCAACTCTGACACTTCTTATCCCCTCTCTTGGCGTAGTGTGGTCCATCTCATGTGTTGGTCTTCATAGTTGCCAATAGGGTAATACTGTTCCTTGACAACATCTACGAAATATTCCCAAGTGGGTTTGACCTCGAACATTCTAGAATCCTCTGTGTAAATTTGCTCACAATAAGTTTCCTACCAATTTTTGACATGGGGGATAGCCTTAAGGAGCGTGAAGGTGATATTTTCCCTATCATAAAAAATGTGCACAGAGAAATAACCTTCTAGCATATTTAACCATTTTCCATAGCATCTGCATATATCTGAACTTCAAATATGGGAATATCAAAATTAACTTGTACCTTTAAAGGAGCAGTGCCTTCAAAGTGGATGCTTAATCAAGACTCATTTTTTGTTATCAGCAAGCATTGAAGGATTTGGGAAAAATTCTCCATGATTTTGTTTCTCTATCGTGTGAGATCTTGGTCCAACAACATATTAATAGAATCTTCTACTTCGTCGTTTCTCTTTTATTTCACCATGGAGGGTTTATTGGGCGTGCAGGAGTGATTTTCCTTAAGAGAGACAAGCTCGAGACCCAACTTTCTATACTTGGACCTCATCGGGGACATGCACTGAAAAAAAACCAAGAGCAGCTTGCTTTGATACCACGGATCCATATTATTTTGAGCACGAAATGAGAGCAGAGATATCACAAAGAAATATACAGAGATATTTCAAGAGATACAATAATATAACAAATATATATCATATATATAACAAGAGGCACATATATACAGTAATACACAATTTCTATTAATGAGTGAAATGTACAAAACTGTAAAAATACATAGTGAATGAACTCGCTAGAATGGTGGCAGCTTATCTTTGAGAAGAGATGTGATGGTTACGCTCATTCTCAAGAAGATGATGATGTTTAAAATGAGTCTCCAAAGGCATTTTTAACATAATGAAAATCCAAAACCCTAACCCCAAAAGATGAAAGGCCAAAAGGTTTGCGGGCCCCGATGGGGGTAGTTGATACGTCAACTTCTCGAGGGCGTAACTTTTGCATACGATCTATGTTTGGGGCGTTTGATACCTCATCGGAAAGGTATATATGAGAAGTAAAAATTACATCATGCATTAAGGTATGTTTTCAAAAACCTCTACCCCCAAAAAGTATATATATAAAAATAAAAAATAAAAAACAAAACAAAACTTTGTTTAGGGCCTCAAAACGACCCCGAAAGTTTGGGACTTGAAAAACTATAAAAGAATGCCAAAATGGAAAATTGTTCTTTGACCCAGTGGAATAGGTGGGTGACCATCAATATCCATATGTATCATTTTTCCACCACTATAATTATTGATTCATGTCGCCTTGTATTCTTGGGAAACTTAGTGATAAAATTAATAGTTACCACTTCCCATTCCCACTTTGGAATTGGCAATGGTTGCAGCAAACCTATTGGATTTCTATGCTTAGCCTTTACTCCTTGAAATTCCATACATGATCTATAAATTGTTTTGGATATTACACTCAAACAATTCATCACAACAAATCTCATAATATTATGAAATCTTAGATTTATGTGATTTGTTTCATTAGATCCCAAATTTATTATCTCTAGCTTATGGATTGAATTTAAGAAATAACTGAAGTGCAAAAAATGAAAGAAAAGTCACAAAATACACACCATCCAAAAAATGAACAAAATATTTGACTTGGTAAACCCAATACGAGATAAAACCCATCTACAAGGTGAGGCCTATGCTCTACTCTCTTTTCTTCATTTATAAAATGCACATACAAAGGAATTGGAACTCACTATGGAGTTACCTTATGACATTGTGGCCAGAAAAAGTGCTACTGAGTCTTCCTATTCTTCCTTTATTATTACCACAAAATACCAGTCTCAGATGTTTAGCTCAGATATGGAACATGATACAATGTAAAATAATGGAACCCCTTCTCCTCCTAGCGGGTTGCTATTTAACAGGCCCAATAGTCATCTAGGGTTATGGTTTTGACTTCCTCAACCTCAATTAGTGATAAGGTTTATACCTTATAAAATGTTCTTTAAAATACAATATGTGGCTAGCCCCACATATTTAATTAATGGGGGATAGCATGGAATCCACTCATACCATGGTGGTAAATCAAGGTAGGTCAACTTGCGAGAGGCATAAATTTTGAATATGATCTCTGATTGAGGTGATTCTTGCACCATTATAAATGTATCACTGTGTATAATATCCCCCACCCCAAAAAAATAAAAAAAATTCCATTTGATTCCTCAAAATGGCTGCGAAATATTTTAGACTGTTTCTGGAACCCAATTTTCCAAATTGTGACCTGTCACTAAAATGGCTCTGCAAGCTTTCCAATTTTTTCCACCTAGAAATTACCAATATAGATGATTAATTATATGATGATCCAAGCCAAATCATACCTCCCCATTTAGGGAGGATTTTTATCCCAAAAATATTTACCAAATGAGGTGAGGAAATTTTTCCTCTACCTTCTCACTAGAGTACCATTCCGCTTTGCTTGGAAGTTGTCCTTTAAACCCAATCTGTCAAAGTTCATGCTGCCCATATATTGTAGTTATGGACCTCTTATGAAAAACTATGTCCTCTTCCAACTCTACCTAAGCATCTGGTGCTACGTCCAATATGGTAGGTAGGACCTACTCCTCCTCCTTATCCAACATGGAATCCTCATAGAGTTTCAAATTCTCCACATTCACTACTGAGTAAATGCACATTTATGGGGGTAGACTAAGTCTGTAGGAATTATCTCCCATCTTCTCCAATACGTCAAAAGGTCCATACTACATAGCCTTGATCCTCTTACTAGGACCCTATCGTATTTCCTTGTTCAACTGTAACCAAACTCTGTCTCCCACTTTGAATGTTTTTTATGTTCTGTGGTGATCATTTTTGGTCTTGTATTTTTCCTATGACTTATTTAGAATCTCTTATACTTTCAAATGGATATGTCTAATATTTTCAACAAAATCATCTTCTTTTAATGTTTCTCCCGCGGTGTCTTCCCTAACTCCTCCTTGTTGTTAATTAAAAACATCCAAGGGCAAAGAAAACAAATACCCAAAACAAGTTTCAAAAGGGAAATTACTAGTAGAAGTTTGGATTGCTTTGTTATAAGAGTGTTGAATATAAATTGGATTTTCATCCAAGGTCTTTGAATGCTTCTTATTGTAACCCCTCAAAAGCTACACACAATTTCTATTGACTACTTATGTTTTCCCAAATATCTATGGGTGGAATGTTGTAGATATTTTCAACTTTGTATCCATCTTCTCTGAAAGTGTATTCCAAAAGGAACTGAGAAATATAGTATCCTTATCTAACATGATGATCCTTGGTATCCAAAAGTGCACCCAGACGCGTTCAAAGAACATGTTTGTTGCTTCTTGTCCTCTGATGGCATTTTTACAAGGAAAAATAATTCACATCTTGTTGAATCTGCCAACTACCACAAAAGATAGTCATGTCCCTTCCCGGTTGTTAGTAAACCTCCCACAAAATCCATAGAAATTATTTTCCAAGGTCGATTTGGTACATGTAATGGATGGTATAGACATTGATTTCTATTTCTAGGCTTACTAGTACAACAAAGTATACATCCACTTGTTGTTTGTGGATCCTGATTATCTTCTTGGTTCAGAGGTCTTTTTTTTCAGTAATGTTTATACCCCATGAAGATTGTACACCCCTCCATGTGGGGGGGTTGTAGGGGGACCTTTTCCCCCTGCAGGGTCCGAGGGTAAGTGGGCCCCCAAAGGGGGTTCGGGGGAAGCATCCCCCGATGGGGATTCGGGGGAAAATTTCTCAAATGAAAAATTGCCTTGTAAATGTCTATTGTGATTTCATAGTAAATATGGACCATTCATTATAAGGTCACATATATGATGGTAGAAGTTATGTTAGGGTTTTTTTCCCTAGAAGGAAACCCTCTTTAATGTGGGAATTGTATTGTGGTCGTGTATCATCATGAATATTGTATTCTGAGAGAGGATATTGTGATAGAAAGAAGAGGAAGTTACAGCAGGTGTGTTGTAGGTTGTATCCCTTTATTTAGCTAGATAATAAAAAGGAAGGACGTGGAAATTTCTCTGGTGGACATAGCCCATATTGGGTGAACTACGTATATCTATGTCTATATTGTATTATGTATCTTTTGTGTTTTATTTCCATTTTTTTTCTTTTTTCTTTGTGATCCTATTTTTCCAACAACTGGTATCAGAGTGAAAGACAACTCACAGGAAAAGAGGGTTTCTGGTTTGAGTGGGAGCAATGGCGGAAGATGAAAAGTTTAGGGTCGAGAAATTTAATAGCCAAAAATACCAATTATGGAAGATGCAGATGGAATATTATTTATATCATAAGGATCTATTCCTACCATTGGGTGGAATAAAAAAGAAGCTGACGACCATGAAGGATGAAGAATGGGAGGTTCTTTATAGAAAGGCACTAGGAACGATATAACTGAGTCTGGCAGTGTTGGTGGCTTTCAATATTTCAAAAGAAAAGACAACGAAGGAGCTTATGGATGCAATAGCTAAATTGTATGAAAAACCCTCGGCGTCCAATAAGGTATTTCCAATGAAGAGATTATTTAATATGAAGATGTCAGAAGGTGGGTATTTTGTAGATCATTTAAATAAATTTAATACGGTTACTAATCAACTAAGTTTTGTAAGAGTGGACTTTGATGATGAGGTCAGGGATCTTCTAATCTTGTGCCCATTGCTAGAAAGTTGGATTGACTTGGTCATGGTTGTAAGTAACTCTGTCTCTGGTTCAAACACTAAAACAATTGATGATGTTGTTGGGGTTATGCTTAGCAAGGAAATGCGACGGAAAACTACGGGTGAGACATCAGGTAATGAGTTAAACATGGATAATAGGGGAATACAAAAGGATAAAGGAAAAGGCTTAGGGAACCGAAGAAATTCTAGGAAGGAAAGATCCAAATCTAGACTAGGAAAGATAGAGTGTTGGAATTGTGGGAAGAAAGACTACAAAGATCTAAAGAAACAAAGAGATGGAAAACAAGAGAAAAATTAGGAAGCAAATGTAACATATGATGTGTTACAATATGATTTGATGCTTTCTATAGATAATATTTCTAATTCTTGGGTAGTATATTCAGGATCTTCATTTCATGCCACACCCTATAAGAAACATTTTCTAGATTATGTTCAAGGTGATTTTGGACAGGTTCATTTGGGTGATGATGGACCGTGCAAAATTGTTGCAATGGAAAAGGTAAAAATAAAGAGAAGGAATGAAAACCAATGGTTGTTGAAAGAGGTAAGACATGCTCCATATCTAAGGAAAAATCTAATTTCAACAGGGCAGTTGGCAAGTGAACATTGTATATCGATAATTACAAATAAGGCATGGAAGGTCACCAAAGGATCACTAGTGATAGAAAAAGGAGAGATGGTAGGTACATTGTATTTATGTACTTGTAATATTGATCCTTCTATCTTTTTAGCTTCTACAGGAGTGGATAAAACATTGTGGCATCATAGGATTGGACACATGAGTGAGAAGGGGATGCAGATACTTCACAAAAGAAATATTTTTCTAGATCTTAAACAAATTGATTTGGATTTCTGTGAGCATTGTGTTTATGTAAAATAGAAGAG